>PVIW01018283.1:0-11989 GCA_004026585.1 Noctilio leporinus | reverse complement strand
TAAGAGGTGAGATCATATGATATTTGTCCTTCACTGACTGGTTTATTTCACTAAGCATAATACTCTCCAGTTCCATCCATGTTGTTGCAAAGGGTACAAGTTCCTTCTTTCTTTCTGCTACATAGAATTCCATTGTGTATATGTACCAAAGTTTTTTGATCCAATCATCCATTGATGGGCACTTAGGCTGTTTCCAGTATATAGCCTTCATTATTATAGTGAGATAATCCCATACATTTTGTGGACTTATAGTAATAGGCAAGCAACAGTTTTATCTGGACAACAGATTCTCAAAATTAAATAGCAAACTAACAAGAAGATAGAAAGCAACTGCCCTGGGTATAAATAAATACATAAATATCTTAATAAAAACATTTTACTGTATTTCACAACAACATGCCTTCAATTTATTTTGTCATTTGACCCTTTGTGAATGTTAGGGCATATAACTTAAATTATTCACTTATTTTTTTCAACATACCAATTTGCAGCTCCCTATAGACACCAACACAAAAATAAATATGGGATGGTCCCTGACTTTCAAGAATGACACATGAATGAAAAAATAAAATAATAATAATAATAATAATAGAAATAATAGTGATTATGATAATAGTCTATAGAAAATACTGTGGTAATCTGACAAGAGTCTAAAGATTCCAGGAATAATTATGAAAGAATGTAACAGTATTAGCAAATAATTATAAATATCTGCTGAGTGAGCCAAGAAGAAAGAAACGTGTTTCAACCAGATGAAACAGCATGGTCAAAGCATTAATAGAAAAATGATGTGAGATAACCTAATATATGAAGATAATTTGCATGGCAGAACTGGATTGGTATAGAAAATGGAGTAAATCAGACTAGGAGCAGGCAGAAGTGAGACCGTAAAAACCATTCATGAGTAAGTAAGGGAATCAGGACGTCAGAACACTCCACAGTTTAAAGCCTTCTTCAAACTTCTGATGAACATATTTTTAAAACCATCATGTAATAAATGCATAATATAATTTAAAGTATTGAATGCTATACCAACTATGTTTTTGCCACATAAATTATATAAAGTTGTAAAAGCTATTTTGCCCCTATTAAACAGTTTGCTTGAATCTTGAGTGAACTAAAATAGTCATTCATCTGGACAGAATTTCAGACTAACCCCTTTCAATTCTTTTAAAAGCAAACTCATCATTTTTCTACATTGCAGACTATTTGCTTTGATCTCAAAACACTCATTTTGTAAAACATTGTAGTTCTTATCTCAGATATTCACAGACAAATAAATTACTCCTTTTATGATAGCTAGTATAATTCCATTATAGTGTGTTTATAGGACTCAAAGATAGGTGCAAGGTAAATACTTTATGAAAAGCATATATAGGTGCCAACATGAAAAAATATGAAATATCTCAATTTACTCATCATTAAAAATTTAATTTTTAGCCCTGGCTGGTAGCACAGTGGTTAAGGCGCCAGCTGCGAACCCAAAGGTCGCAGGTTTGATTCCCCAGCCAGGGCACATAACCAGGTTGCAAGCCAGGTCTCCAGTCAGGTCTGTGGCTGGAGGCAGGTGAAAGGCAACCATACATTGATGTATCGCTCCCTCTCTGCCTCTCTCCCTTTCCCCTCTTTCTAAAAACAATGAAATAAAATCTTTTTAAAAATTTAATTTTTTTATTATAGAATGAACATTAACATGTATTTTATTAAACATTTGTTTAATTTTTTTAATCATTTTTGTGTTGTTAAGAACTCACATGCTTCCCAGTAATTTTTATGGATTAATAGGAATCAGCTTTTAGCATAGTTTTCAGAATAAGAATAATGTTTCCATTGGCTCTAATTAAGATGTCTTGTGTTGAGTAGAAAGATAGAAATTGCCTGTAAAAATTTTTTGTCTATGAAGTTTCCTTTCCCTTCCCATTACTAGAAAGATACAGGTCTTCATGTTTATAATGAAATTAGATATAATGTACAAAAATGAAATTATGCATTAAAAATAATTGGAAACAAAAGAGAACATTCAGTTTTATGCAAAAATGTTTAGATCAATTGTTTAGAATCTAATTATCTTATAAATTGAGCCAAGTGAGGCAGCAAGTTTTAATCTAAAGCTAAGAAGACCTTTACAGTTGCTATAACACAATTGTTGTGACTTTTATTTTCCAGCGATGGGAAGTATCTCTGACTGATACAATCAATTCCTTCTAATTGATCACTTTGTCTCTTTGTGTACAATTCTACTCCATTCTTTTTTCATTACATTCATCATATTCTCAGCAATTATGATGATATTATTGAACATATGGGGATCTGGATAAAAGAAATAAATATACATCATATTTTAATTGATACTTTAAAAGAAAATCTCTGAGTCTTTATCCAGCTCTATTGATGTTTTCAAGTCAGAAACAGCATGCAGTTTCATTGGATAAAGAGATAGGAAATGGAATAAAGAGCCAAAAGAAGGGGCAATCTTTGGAAATTTACTGTCAATTCCACCAAAATGTTAGGGACTCAGTAGCAAAACACCCTTAATTAGTCTTAACAGCTTGCCTCTTAATATTCTTGGTTAGTGGCACAATATCTGTGTTTAATGCAGTGGTGATTAGTCTGATTTTCCATCCATTTATACACTTTGGTCCTTAGATCTATCTAATCTATTGCTGCATTCTGCCTTTTTTCCCCTAAAACTTATATTTTATAAGTGTACCTTCCCTCAACTCACAAGGCTTGATTAGGTACAGATTGCCTTTTGCCTGCTGTCTCTGCTGCTTTCTCATTGGAATTTGGCTGGGTGTCTTCTCTGTTAATCTTGCCCTCAAATATTTCTTCTGTAACTCTTTTGTTTTGATAAGCTTATCTTTATCCCATTCCCTTTCTCTGTCCACAGACTCTGCTTCATATCACGTATTCAGCTTTTAACTACATATTGACAGGGAGAAGGTACAGCTTTAAGTTCAAGACACCTGAGTTAAATAATGTGAAAATTATTCCTATTACTTTGAGCCTGGCTCATCAAACAGCTGAAGAGAGCATTAAAGGAATTAAAATTAATGAGTATTCTCTTGTTTCTTACAAAAACACCTGAAAAGTCCCCAACTGTTATGTATTACAAGTAAAATCTTCAAAGCCAAATTCCTGGCTGTATAGCAGGAGGCTGAATATTTAATCATGAGGTTAAAGATAAGTTAAAGAATTTTTGTGATAGTTGACACCTGTGAAGTCCTATGGGTCTCTATAGATATTTTTTTTAATTGAACATCCATAAAACAATTGGTAAAGTTTCATTCCCTTGAGGGTAACTGAAAAATGACTGTAGCAAAGTCTCATACATCATTTATACCAGGTCTGAAGCCCCAGGAGGTTTGACTGGTCCCCATTCTTGTCCAGCTATGACATGCAGGTGAGTGAGTAACCCTGCTGATACCCTGACCTGACCCAACCCTCTCAAGCAGACCCCTTGTCACCCAGCCTATACATGGCTGGAAAAAATTAGAGGAAACACCGACCATAGTGACCTGACAGGATTGCTGTGGGGCAAAGGCCATGCTAAAATATCAATGCAGCTGCAAGATATGAATAAATTAGAAAGGGTTCAGAAGACAGACACAAAAATGACAAGGCATTTTAAAAATAGTCTATGTAGAAAGACTAAAGGGACTTAAATTACTTAGCTGTGAGGACTGAAGGCTGAGGATTAAGAGAATAACAATCTTCAAATAATGAAACAACTGTCCTTCATTTCGTACCATTGCAAACAAGGATAAATTAGAAAATTTAGGAGAAAAAAATTTTGTCTCTTGAAGAGAAGCTCCTGACCACTGTAGGCATTTTATTATAATTAGTTTTAAATTTCTAACTTTTTTTTTTTAATTTTTAGAGAGAGGCAGAGAGGGAGAGAGACGTCAATGTATGGTTGCTTTCCATCTGCCTCCAGCTACAGACCTGGCTGGAGACTTGGCTTGCAACCTGGATATGTGCCCTGGCTGGGAATACTAACCAGCGACCATTAAGTTCACAGGTTGCCGCCTTATCCACTATGCCACCAGCCAGGAGTTGCAGACATTTTAAATGTGACCTTTTACAGAATCTGGCAAATTGAATAAAAATATCATCACCGTTTGTCTATCCCAGTAACATACCCCAGAAGTTGAAGCAGGTGCTGTTTAAGTCTCCTTTCCAAAGCTTACGCGTGTGGTTATGTTGAAAGCACAGACCCCCAAAATACTGGCCTTATCACAGGTGGACACATACTGCCAGGGCACATCAATTTACACATCTTAAAATTAATTCTGCATTTGGAAAAATAGCTCAAGCCCGAAAGCAGAAAATAGATGATTATTTTTAACTAGTTATTAGATCTATTTAAATATTTTCAAAATACAAAATAAATTAGATTTCCACAACTATGACTTTCAGTTACACAAATACATTTTTGGGATCAAAGTTATTTAAATGTAGGACGTTAACAAAGCAACCATCCGAAGTGCAGGTGAGACCTCCAGTCTGCTCTCATTTGGCAGAACATATGCTTTTGGGTGGACCAATGTTATCAAGGCTAATGGCTCCTTGTTTTTTGCCTTGTTACAGCTTTGCTTTTCACTGCTAACTTGTAGAACAGCTTAAATGGTTGGCTCGTTTAAAGCGCTTAATTACTCATGCAGTGGCTATTTCCAATACAAACTGTCTACAGGATATACAGAGAGCTATTGTGTCCCAGGCTGATGTTACAATACTAAGTGGGACCTGATTACTGTACATGGCTTTTCAATGCTGTTAATTTGCATGTTTGAATAAGTCTGTTGGGACTCCATTTTATAGCTATTGCTCCTTGTATGCTGCTTGGAATTGCTTTGGGAAACAGTATGTGGTTGGCTTTTTCTATTCATCAGAATAGAGGGTTTGGAGTTGCTGACACCATAGCTGTTATGCATTGCACCTATGGGTTTTGTGGCCCATTACATGTTGGATTGCTGCACTTGCTTTTTCTTTTCTTTCTTTTTTTTTTCCTGGTTAGTGCTCAGTTTCCATGTATTATTGAATATTTCTCTTAAGTGTGAAAGCCACCATTTATATGTGATTGTTAATGGAAAGTACTGAAGAGTTTTAAGAAAAAAATTAAGATATTAAGTGGGTTGATAGCTTTCTAGAATTAATTTCATAAATGCTAATGGAAATGAATGATTCTTTAAAAAAAACAAAAACAAAAAAACTAGGCAATCAAATGTTTTTGGTTGTTTCAACCCATGACTATTTAGTCCATTCAGACTCCATAAGAAGTTTACACATTTTGAAGTTCCCTGAAAAAAATACTTTAAACATTGTGTCCCCATTTCACTTTATAATTAAACAAAAACAATAAAAGTGTATTGATCAATATCCAAATTTATTTCAAATGTAAAAATCAGGCAATGTACTTAATGTAGCATGATGTATATTAAATGTACAGGTAAAACCATTTTCCAGGATTTTCTGTGCTAGAGGATTTGCCTGGCATTCATATATATGTGACATATTTAATAATGCTTGTGAACAAAAAGCACAATATGATATACATATTATTTTTGATCAAAAATAATAAGAGCATATTTTTTAAATTCTAATTTTCTTTTCAGTTAGACTTGCCTTGATTTTTCTGTAAGAAAGATTTTAACTTCTCTTTGTAGCATTGTGATGCAAAGGAAGATTCTGAGGCTGTACCTGGACTCCCTGTGAAAGAGTTAGAGTGGTGCTTTGGGAAGCAAAAGACGTAGGTCAATACTCATAACTCA
Organism: Noctilio leporinus; assembly: GCA_004026585.1. Taxonomy (NCBI): domain Eukaryota; kingdom Metazoa; phylum Chordata; class Mammalia; order Chiroptera; family Noctilionidae; genus Noctilio; species Noctilio leporinus. The sequence continues at coordinate 6,218 of PVIW01018283.1, read as the reverse complement.
TAATGTTATGCTTCTGTCCTTGAATTTATAAAAATACTGCTTTTGATTTTTTAAACTTTCATATTAGTCACCAATCATTCACATGAGAGAAACCAATTATGGGCAGAGACAGTTTGTTAAAGAAAAAGGGAGGAATAAGTTATCAGAGAAATATCAATTTTTGTGCAAAAAATATCTGTAAATAATTTAATAGGTAATAAGTTTGAGATGTGTTGAGTTGAAAAACCCCTCTAAGATCATCCAAGTCAACCCTTCTTGCTTGTCTTGTGGACTCTGTAAGAACTAGGAGACATGACCTAGATGACTGCTTTGTATTTTCACTATTATGTGCATCTGGCCAAGTATCAGTAACAAATACTAATAATAAACTGTACTATACAATAGGAAAATAAATAAAGCCTAGGTCAGTTGATGAAGAAATTGTTTTCTCTGAAAGTATTTATATAGGAGATAAGAAATAGCCATAGAATATTTCATTCTTGCTTAATAAAATAACTTTTATGCACTAATCACACAAATATACACGCACACATACATACACAAATCTCATACTGAGGCTGATTACAGTCTCAGGCCCTGGTTTCTAACTATAACTACCATAGGTATTTATTAAAATAGAGGCTTCTACCAAACAGAACCAGAGGCATGAATACAAGGAACAAACTTTCAGTGTGCAGAGGGGTAGGGGAGTGGGGAGCAATGAGGGGGAAGAAGGAGGCAAAGAAGGGGAACAGTTTAGTCAAGGAACTAGCATAGATGGACACAAGAAGTGGGATTGACTTAGGGGGGAGAGGGAGATAGGGAAGATGGGGAAGGGGAGAGAAGAGGGGAAAATGAGATGAATGTAATACAACAACAATAAAATTAAATTAAAAAATAGAGGCTTATAAGTTCTACTTCTGGGGATAATTGATTCATTTGGGTCTTGGTTAGGGCATAAGAATCTATATGTTAAAAAACAGTTGGGATAATTTTAGTAATCAACTAAGTTTGTATATCCCTAGTCTAGAGAGATAGTTTTAGTATAGCTACACAGAAGGGTTGCACTATTCAATTCAATAGTACCTGAATTTCACAGATAAACCAAGTAGAATCAGGGAGAGAAATGAAAAGGTAATAACAAAAGCAGCATAAATGCAATTACTGTTTTCCTGCCAAGGCAAAACATGTGCTGTTTAAGAACACTTTCAGATATCAGGATGTAATCAGACCAGGGAAAGCCAGCCTGACCACTCACCCAGGCACCCAAGGAAAACACTAGAGGCTGTGGTACAAGTCAGAGGATCACAAGCAACCCCCATAACTTCCAGTGCACATAGATGGCATCTATCATGGTTGCAATGATTTCTCATGTTCATTTACTAGGTTGATCAAATACATTCAAATATGTATCAGCACCAATTCTATTTAACATTATATATGTACATGCATAGCAATGTAAAAAACTATACATATATTAGCTTCTGGATATAGAGTTCAAGAAATGCCTTTTAAAAAGTAATATACACCCTGCCTGGTGTGGCTCAGTGGATTAAGTACTGGCCTGTAAACCCAAGTGTTGTTGGTTTGATTCCTAGCCAGGGTGCATACCCAGGTTGGAAGCCAGGTTTCTAGCCTGATCCCCAGCAGGAGGCAGGTGAAAGGCACCTATATATTGATGTTTTTCTCCCTTCTCCCCACTTCCCTTCTCTCTAAAAATAATGAATAAAACCTTTTTTAAAAAGTAAATATAAAATATTTCTTAAGAATATCTTCCTAATTTTCAAAATACTGTTTTAAAAAATTAACCAGTGGATAAATTTTTATATTCAAAATGTAATCTAGTTAAAAAATATTGGGGAACTCAAGTTAAATTAATATTTCTCATGCTTTTATTTAAAAACAAAAATAAGTAAAATTTTTGATAACATTATTCTGCAAAAACATTATTCAGTGATTTGTAGCAAAAATGATATTCAAAAAATATTTTCTCAACATTTAATATTGTATTTTTAATAATAGATTTTGTTTTTTAGAGCAACATTCAATTTTTTAAAATATTTTATTTATTTATTTTTAGAGAGAGGGAAACAGAAAAAAGAAAAGGACAGAAACATGAATGTGTGGTTACCTCTCACATGCCCCAAACTGAGGACCTGGCCTGCAACTCAGCCAGGCATGTGTCCTGACTGGGAACTGAATTGGTGACCCTCTGGTCAATCCACAGGGCCATACCAATCAGGGCTAGAGCAGCATTAGAATTAAAGACAAATTGATCAATGAGGACATGAAGTTTTCATATACATCCTCTCCTGTATATAATTTCCCCCATTATTAATGTTTTTTATTAATGTGGTTTATATTACAATTGATGAGTTTGTATTGATTCATTATTTATTGAAATCCATAGTTTAAATGAGCATTAATTGTTATGCTGTGTCTTCTATAAGTTTTGACAAATGTATAATACTGTATTTTTACCACTAACATTTCAGTGTATTTCATTGCTGGATGAAATCTGAAAATGGAATAAAATCAGTGAGTACTCCTAGGGATGATTTTTTCTGAATTTTGGAGAAATATTTATGCACTATGTGGTGAAAAGCCAAACTATCCATCATATTGCTCAAATTCTTATAGAATGCTCTTTAAAATATAAAAAATGTGACTTTTTTCCTCATTTCTCATGATGTTCTATTGAAACACTTGAATTGAGACCTATACTTTATTGACCAGTTAAACAAAATGAGACAAGAAAGTTACTCTTTCAAATAAAAGTACTTTAAAAAAAGTTATGGCGGAAAAAAGATAAACGTACAGATAATTTTAGAAATCACTGTGACTTAACCTCTTCTACTTCAAAATATATAAAATCATCAATATATTTTTAAAGATTTATCATGACAGCACATTAAAATAGAATATTTAATTCTCAAGTCTTATGCATACATTTTAAAATAGAATAATATAACTTTTTTTCAAGCAAATTAATTTCTGGCAACAACAAAGTATAATGAAACTTATTCTAGTTCCATCAATGTCGTAGCAAAAGGTATGAGTTTCTTTTTTCCTTCTGCTTTGTAGTATTCCATCGTGTAAATGTACTAAAGTTTTTTTGATCCATTCATCCACTGATGGGCACTTAGGCTGTTTCCAGCATTGAACAAAACAAACAAATGAACAAGCAAAACAAAACCAGAGACATGGATACAAGGAACAGGCTTTCAATGTGCAGAGGGGAGGGGGAAAAGGGGAGAAGGAGGCAAAGAAGGAGAACAGTTTAGTCAAGGAACAAGAATGGATGACCCACAGACATGGACAACATGTGGGATTGATTGTGGGGGTGGTGGGGAAGGTGGGGAAGAGGAGAGCAGAGCAGGGGAAATGAGACAAATGAAATACAACAACAATAAAATAAAATGTTTTTAAAAAGGAAAAGAAAAGTTATTCTAAATAGTTGCATTGTTTACAAAATTATGCAATTTTGATGAGGTCATTACACATATTTTAAGTACAAAATACATATCTAAGTTCTTTTATGTTATATCTTGATGAAATTCCCTTTTAATTAATATTACAGTGTCATTAATTTGGCATGTTACGGGCCTTTTAGTGTTAATTTTCTATTGAGGCATCTTGAACAAATGGTATCCTGAATCTCAAAACAAAAATAAAAATGTTATAAAAATGCTTTTCTAATCTCCACTGCCTTGTTTTTAAATTTTAGTATTCTTTCTATTTGTCTTTCACACTGGTACCATAGTTCTAATGATATGAGTCAGGATAAAATCTAAATCAGCATTTTGGATGTAAAATGATAACCTGTCTTTATAAAGAAAGCCATCATTACACACAATGATGTGGGTTGTTATATGTGGGTTTTCAGAATCATGCCATGAGAATATTAGGTCTGGCAAGTGACATTAGGAAGTAAATAGAAGACATTGTATTGGAATTCATAGAATGTAACTACTTTCTGAGAATCTGCCCTGATCTTTTCTCCAACTTTGTGCAAGTTACATTTGTTTTACAATCATATATGTAATGCTCATTATAGTTATAATAGCCATTACTTTAATCTTTTGCTTTGGTAAGTGCCCTTTACATTCTTTATTGTTTTGGAACTTCTTCTAATTTATTTTATACTTATGAAAGGAAAAAAACTCCCACAGCTTTACTTTAAAAACTTTTTTAGCACAACGTAATTACTTCTCAGATAAATTTCAATGGTTTCTATTTTGCTACTGCACAAAATTAGCTTTTTCTAAATTGGATAGAAAAACAAATATTTTGGGATGATTCTGAACTATTTATGGAAATATTAACACATATTCACAAGAATGCAATCATGGATGTTACCAAGGCTAATTCTAAGTTTAGTTGTCATTTGTGTAACAGAATTATCATTGAATAGATACAATTTCAACAGTTTGAGCCATCTTCTTCTCTATAAAGTTTTCTAGTAAACAAAGCAACACAAAAATGTTTAAGATGAATTATTCATTATCTAGTATCACTTTGTACTTACTGTAAAGGAAAGTGAATTATATAGTGGGTGGTATTTGCCAATAACACATTCTGTCAGAGAGAAGTATTAAGAATAGGACCATGCCCTGGCTGGTAGCACAGTGGATAAGGCGCCGGCCTGCAAACCCAGGGGTCGAAGGTTCGATTCCCCAGCCAGGGCACATAACGAGGTTGCAAACCAGGTCTCCAGTGAGGTCTGTGGCTGGAGGCAGGTGAAAAGCAACCATGCATTGATGTAAAAAAAGAATAGGTCCAATAGGTATGTTGAGTAATCTTGGTTTAAATATTGAAACTAGTTATTTTAGTACCTAATGGATATGTTGAGAAAAAAACAACATAGAAACTTTCTGGACACAGGTGGCTATACTTAAAACAGTGTCAGAATAATTGAAGGGTTAAGTTGCCATTTTTCAATAAAATGGAGATGAAATCAAAGGGATAGCTGAGTATTAAGATGCACTATTTGAGATAATATACATTTACATTCATGGGAGAGTTGTGTTGTCTCACATTCTCCCTCTCTTTGATTACCTTTTAACAACTTTCTTTTAAGAGTCACTCCAGGAGCACAGAAGTCTGTGGCAAAGCAATTAAAGAGAATGTACAATATAGTTCAAGTTAGTATAATATTTCCTATAAACAGTACAAAAGAAAATGTAAACTAGAGCCACTAAAAGTGAATTTAGGTGAGTTCCTTTGAGTGAACCACTATTTGACCTCTTTGCAGAAAAGAAAGGTTATTACAGAAAGCATCAGAACTATTGGATGCTACTGGTAATCTGAATCAATGAAATTGAATGAATGCATTAAGGGGATAAGTGTAAATTAGATATACTGGTAGTGCAAATAAGTTGATGACAATACATGTAAAAGAGGTACTACCTTAAAAGTATATTGGATTGTTTCTTATAATATAAAATTGTCTATTCTTATGCATATCCAAACTTTTTTAAAAATATATTTTTCAATTAAAGTTTACCTTCAATGTTAATCTTATCCAGCTTAGGTGTACAGCATAGTGTTTAGACAACATCCAAGCTCTCTTGATACCATTATTATTCTTTTTCTAATTAGTATTCATTGATTTCAATAGCATTCTTCTATATACAAAGGGCCCAGAGGCATATGAAAGAATGCTCAACATCACTAGTCATCAGAGAGATGCAAATTAAAACCACAATAAGAGACCACCTCACACCTGTCAGAATGACAATCATCAACAAATCAACAAACAACAAGTGTTGTCAAGGATGTGGGGCAAAGGGAACCCTTGTACACTGTTGGTGGGAATGCAGGCTGGTGAAGCCACTGTGGAAAACAGTATGGAGTTTCCTCAAAAAACTAAAAATGGAACTGCCTTTTGATCCAGCAATTCCACTACTAGGACTATACCCAGAGAATCCTGAAACACCAATTCATAAGAACCTATGTACACCTATGTTCATAGCAGCACTATTTACAATAGCCAAGTGCTGGAAACAGCCTAAGTGCCCATCAGTGGATGATTGGATCAAAAAACTTTGGTACAGTTACACAATGGAATACTATACAGAAGAAAGAAAGAAGGAACTCCCACCTTTTGCAACAACATGGATGGAACTGGAGAGTATTATGCTTAGTGAAATAAGCCAGTCAGTGAAAGACAAATACCATATGATCTCACCCATTACAGGACAATAATGAACAAAACTAACAACAAGCAAAACAGAACC
>PVIW01018282.1:0-11989 GCA_004026585.1 Noctilio leporinus | reverse complement strand
AACAGTATGTCTTTAATATCTTGTATCAGAATAACTATTTGTATGTTACCAACTTAAATTGCTAGAATAAGGTAAATTGAAACACAACTGCTATTTTTAATTTAGAACTTTGACCTAATTTGGTTTTTCAAAACCTTTTTGGCTACTTGTATTCTTTATGCTGTTGTTTATCTCAATAAAAAATTCACACTTAAATGTAAAAAAAAAAAAAAAAAAAAAAAAAAGAATGACCTTGAAGGCCCATGACCTCTAGTAAACAATCATTCTGTTGAGGCAAAGACATGGATTTCATGGCTGGAAACTGTTGTAGGTCACAGGCTGTCTGCCTAGCTGCACCAGCCCCATCTCGTGCCTGGAGTGTGCGTGCCACTCAGTTAAACGTGTGTACTAATTCACATGAAGTGCTGTTTTGTGAAAACTGGTTCCCAGAAGGAAGTGAAAAGGAGTAAGAATGTAGTGGTCTATGAATTATTTGGTTTTTTGCTTAAAAATGTCACTAATAATCTGTGGCATTTAATGAGGCTTTAGTAGTACTGATAATGCTGGAGATCTATGAGGTCTTAGGACATGATCCTCACAAATGACAAAGGCCTATCAACCTCCCGTTTGAAAGAGGGCACCACAAGGCCAGAAAAGACAAAAAGATGTGCCAGCAAAACTACCCTGTGGATACTAGAATGGGAGACACATGTCATTATACTTTTGTCCCAACCCACAGAATATACAATACCAAGAGTGAATCCAATATGAACTATGGAGTTGGGTAAATGTGACATGTCAGTCAGTGTAGGGTCACCAAATGGGTCACTCTGGTGAAGGATGTTGATAGTTGGGGAGCCGGTGGTTGTTGGGTGAGGGGAAAGAGACAGAGGTGAGCACCAGTGCATAACTTATGCAGCGGTTGCTGTCCATGTCCCTCCTCTTCTACGCAGCCACCTCCTCTAAATGTTAGGCTGACTGCATGGTCCTTTAGCACCTCGGTGCACCATGGCTGCTGCCCCAGCAATGAGATGCTTTTTCCTTCTTGTTCTAAGCTGTTCAACTGCCTCCCAAACTAGGACGCTGAACGAAAAGCTGCTGGATATCTTCTTCCTAAGTATACTTATGTTCTAGTTTGATGCCACACATGAAGCATATTAGGCCTCCTCAGGAAAGTCATTGTTTGTTTTTAAAGATTTTATTTATTTATTTTTAGAGAGATGGGAAAGGAGGGAGAAAGAGAACCATCAATGTGTGAGAGATACATTGACTGGTTGCCTCTTGCATGCCCCTAACCAGGGACCTGGCCTGCAACCTGCAACCTAGGCAATGCGCTCTGATTGGGAATTGAACCAGCGACCAACCAGTTGGTTCACAGGCCAGCACTCAATCAACTGAGCAAGTTCAGGGTTTTTGCTGCTGTTCTGAGGCCACTTTTTAAATTACTTAAGGACTTAGCCATTAGCAGAGAACTGAATGCCTAAAATGGAGTTTTTAGAGAGCAGGTATCTAAAAGGATGGAAAATTATCATCAAAATAGACCAAGTCCTCACCGGCCAGGAAGACCTTTCCAGGTTCTGCTTCTTTCATTATTTCAGCCATCTCCAGGACTGAAGGTACTAAGGAAGATTAGCTACCATTTTGTAAGATTTGAGTTAATGCTCAAAATAAGAAATGCATGTAAAATGATAAACCTTCAACTGGATTTCCCATCTCAAACTATTTTACTGAATAAAATATTGATTAAAAGGGCCAAATACAAGCATGCGTTATTATTTAAAAAAAAAAAAAAAAAACTAGTTTAGAATTATGAAAAAACTATTAATAAAAATTAATCAAGTTGGAGCCAGGGCACATAACCAGGTTGCAAGCCAGGTCTCCAGCCAGGTCCATAGCTGGACCATACATTGATGTCTCTCTCTCTGCCTCTCTCCTTTCCCCTCTCTCTAAAAATAATAAAATCTTAAAAAATTAACCAAGTTGGAAACAAAGCAGAAAAACAAGACATTTTCCAACAATATTATCCTCATCCTTGTGTTTAAAATTGTACCACCCTGGCTGGGTGACTCGGTTGATTAGAATGTTGTCCCATACACCAAAAGGTTGCAGGTTCAGTCTCTGGTCGGAGTGCATACAGGAGGCAACGGATTAATGTTTCTCTCACATTGATGTTTCTCTCTCTTCCTCTTTTTCTAAAACCAATAGATATATCTGCAGGTGAGGACTTAAAATTTTTAGAAGGTCGCTGGTTTGATTCCCCAGCCAGGGCACATAACCAGGTTGCAAGCCAGGCCTCCAGCCAGGTCTCCAGCCAGGTCCGTGGTTGCCACGTGGAAAGGCAACCATACATTGGTATTTCTCTCCCTCTCTCCCTTCCTCTCTCTCTGGAAATACTAAATAAAATCTTAAACAATTTTTTTAATTGTACCAAACTTTGAGATATGTAGTTTGCTAAAAAACTACGTATGATATGACCACTGTTATTATTACATTGGACATTCCTCCCTACTGCCCTGATACTTACCACTGTGAGAACTTCCTGTGTCCCAACATTTAGGTCAGTGAAAGCCCTTTCGTATACAGGAAATGGTATCGTGGGTATTATGTTCTATTGAGTTTCATGTTCCCAATGAATGATTTTTCATTACCTAGCAAAACTCAAAATCCCTAATTTGCTAGACTTAAGTTGCACATTTAAAAGAAAAATGACCTCTTTTTCCTAGATAAAAACCCTTTGACTATTAAATTAAATTCTTAAAATGAACTAATTTAGGCAAGACTCCCCAAAACAGCAGCTTTTAAAATTCAGGCAATGGTCCAACCCCTACTGCCAGATAGACAGAAGTGCAGTGAGTGTAAAAAGTCCACCTCTCTTTTGGTTTCACAGGCGCTGGCTCGATGCAGCAGGGCCCCGCACTACACACCTTCACTTATCCACGGCGAGGACAAGCTCGGTGGCTGTGACAAGTGAGCCCCGGCGGAGCCCCGGGAGTTAAGAGCCAGGCTCTGGCTTCGAATACAAAACTGTGCACGTTACATATTTCCACCAAGTCTCAGCAGGTGTGGCTTAACATGCAACATTCCACATTCAGGACAGAGTGACAGAGGAAGACTGGCATTGGGCAGAAGGGTGTACTTCGATATATTCTAAAATCACTCAACTTTACTTGATGTGTTCTATTTAGGGACAAGGAATAATATATTGTAAGTGATGAATATTTTCCCCCTTCTCAGTCAGCGTAAATGTCTCTGATCACTGGCAATGCTTATTTATAATCAGTGATGTTTTTAGATTACTAATAACAGATGGTAATCAGCTCTTCTTGAAAAAGCATTGCTAATTTCCTGTGTTACCTTAAATAGACAGCTAAATGCAACAATTATACTGACTGCATGCTTCATTCTAAGAGGTGAAACAATGAGGGAAATTTTGGACCTCATACTTTTCTAGGTGAGAAGGCAAATTTAAGGCTCATAACATAAACCTAAAGAAAGCCATTGTTTGCAAGCGCAAGCTCACGGACTCAAATTTGGGGAAATCTGTACCACTTCTCATTTAGTAGAATCCATCTGATTTCCAGATAACAGATCTCTAACAGCTGGGCCAGGTTCCTTCAGGGAGGCTAAACTGCTGGAAAGCACCCTGTACCAGCTCCTGTAGTCCCATCACCTGCCCTCGCCCGGCTCGGTGTGATGCCTCAGATGGAGACACCTATCTCTACAGAGACGCCTGCCCGCCCTTATTCAAGGCCCAGACCAGCACAGACTAGGGGGCACCTGCTGTGGTCTCCCCTGTCGGACTGTTAGCAGTTTGCAGGGGGGACAGGGTATGATATCACCGTCTTTCCAGAGCCTTACAAGAGAGGATAGAGCAGAAATTTTGGACTGAACATGTGCCTTTGGAGGAAATTCCTCTTCTGGCTGGACTGGCTCTCGGGGTCTGCAGGGATCGCTAGAGGGCTGCTAGGTGTAGTTTTCTATTCAGTCGGCGCACCAGGTCTGCCTGCCAGTGTAATGAGTAAAAGGAGGAGTCACCTTGTAGCAGAAGATGTGCAAGTAAAATGTAAAACCTGTTTCCCTAACTGGGTCCCTCAAGCCATCATTCTATTTTCTGCCCCCACCCCACCCGCAAGAACCTTTTGTAAGAATTATCTATACTGAGTGTCTCCATTTCTTTAACCCAGCCAACATCAAGGCTTTGGTGTTAACCAACCCACTGAGTTGCTCCTCAAAGTCATTAACAAACCCCATTTTGTCAAATTCAAGGGTCTGGTCACTTTTTTCCCTCTTTAAGTTTCAAGGAGTTTCTGATTTTTAAAGAAATTATTTAAAATGATAGTTGACATACAATATATTAGTTTCAGGTATACAACATAGTGATTAGACACATATATACTCCCTGATTACTTTTATAATTACTTTTATAACTGGCAGTTTTCTATCTTTCATGTTGCTGAAAATCTTTTCATGTTTGATTATTTTGTTTCTTCTTGGAAGCATTTGTGTCTTTTACCCATTTTTAATGTATTATTGGTCATTAATCCAACTGGTGGTTACATTCCGAATCCCCTTCACCTTCTTCACCCATCTGCTCCATCCCCTCCCATTTAACAACTATCAGTTTGTTCTCTATATTTACACATTTGTTCTTCTTCTACTTTTATTTTTAAGATTCCACATATAAGTGAAATCATATGGTATTTATCTTTCTTTGATTTATTTCACTTAGGATACCACACTCTAGGCCCATCCATGTTGTTGCAAATGGCAAGTTTTCATTCTTTTTTAGGGCTTAGTAATATTCCATTGTGTATATGTAACCACATCCTCTTTATTCATTTATTGATGGGCACCTAGATGGCTTCCATATCTTGGTTACTGTAAATAATACTGCAACACGCACAGGGGTGCATATATCTTTTCAAATTAGTGTTTTGGATGTCTTCAGATAAGGGGGGACTGGGATCGTATGGGTGTTCTATTTTAATTTTTTCCTGAGGAACCTCCATATTGTTTTCCACAATGGCTGCACCAGTTTGCAATCCCACCAGCAGTACACAAGGGTTCCTTTTCCTCCACATCCTCACATCCCACTCATCAGGGGGACCTTGCAAGTTGAGCTATATTTATTAATTTCCACACAATAATAAGTTCCAAGATGACAGAAAATGCTGCTCCAAAACCACTTTGAGAATCAATGGATTAAATATGTATCTTAAAAGTTCAAAGGTAAACACCAAAATAACTAAAGTAGAATATACCTTTTAGCCCAAAGAAGGGAAAAAGGAAGAATAAACAAAAATTCCACAGAAGACAAGGTAGAAAAAAGAAATCAATACAACTCTTAAATAATCAATCCCCATGAACTGAAAGGACTAAATTCACTTGTTAAAAGAACAAAGTTCTGTTATACGCCGAACACATTATACAGGTGCAGTAAGTAAGGCAGTCTAGGAAATGGCCCAGAGACAGACGCTGTGACCAATGAAACAGAACGGAAAACCAGACCAACCCACACACATGTTGGATTCTGACATGTGATGTGAGTGACACTGAAAATCAGTAAGAAAAGGGGAGACGTCTCACTAAACAGAGCCAGGATGAGTGGTTAGCCATAAGGAAAAAAATGGAATTGGATTCCTGCCTCACATTGTACATAAAATTCAATTTAGGATTAAATGTTTAAACTGTGAAAAGCAAAAGTTTAAAACTTTGAAGCCCTGGCTGGTGGCATAGTGGATAAGGTGTTTGCCTGCAAACCCAAAGGTCGCTGGTTCAATTCCCAGCCAGGGCACATAACCAGGTTGCAAGCCAAGTCTCCAGCCAGATCTATAGCTGGAGGCAGGTGAAAGGCAACCATACATTGATGTCTCTCTCCCTCTCTGCTTCTCTCCCTATCCCTCTCTCTAAAAAATAATAAATAAAATCTTAAGAAAAAAACAAAAAAACTTTGAGAAGAAAACACAGGACTAGAGGACTTCTTAAGTAAGATACACAAAGAGCTAACCAAGAAACAAAAGATTCAACAACCTCAAATCTCTCCATTAGAAGACACTATAAGAAAGTGAAAAGGTAAATGTAAAAAGTTTGGGAAAAAAAAAAAGTTTGAGAAAGTATCTGTAATATACATAACTGAAAAGGAATTAAAATGCAGAAGAGAACACCTGCAAATCCACAAGATGACTGACAATACATGAAATATAGTTAAAAGATACAAACATTTCAAAGAGGAAACAAAATGATCAAACATAAAAAAGGTGTCCAGCAATATTAGCAATCAAGGGACTGCAGATGAAGACCACAATGATTTACTATTTTAAACCCCTCAGATTGGCAACAATTGACAAAATTGGTGTCAGATGGCTTTTAAAAAATCCTTATATTCTGCTAGTCATGCAAATTAGTAAAACTACTTGGGAAAAAAAATTAACATTATTTTGTAAAATTGAGCATACCCTGCAACCCAGAAATTCCCCCCCCACATACACTCTAGGGATTCTCTCGCCCCTTTGCTCCAGAAGACATGACAAGAATGTTCTTTGCAGCAAGGGTTCTTTTAGCAAAGACCTGAAACACCCAAATGTCCATCTGCAGGGGAATGGATGCACGGTGGTAATTCCCACAATAGAATTCTGTATATCCATGAAGATGAACGAATAGCTATTAATAACAACACAAATTCTGGAAAAGGACACAATATATATTTTTAAAGCTCAAAAACCAAAAAAACAAAACCAACAATGTACATATGGTAAAATTTTTTGTTTTAAAGAACAGGAAAAAATCTGTACCAGAGGTTATAGGGAGCAGAGACGACGAGGGGCTGAGACAGGGCAGAGCCCTGCGGTGGACGCCAGTTAGTGGTAACAGGGGAGCTCCTAGGGGAGTGTGTAAGGAAGGGGGTGGTGGCATGACTGCTCCTTAGCATCAATACACTTTATCGTGTGCCTTCATTACGTCAGCATGTGTACGTATACACATACAGTATGTACGTATTTTTACCTTCTTTGGTATGTGTGAAACCGTAACTAAAAGTAATCAAGGAGGAAAATATGACTAAAATATGCTGATTGATATTCACTGCAATGGAAACCAAATTTCCAGTCCAATACTTACTGGTCAAGGATCTTATAATAAATGTCCAGGTCCTTGTTTGCAAGCTCTGTTGTTCGCATAACTATCATCATTTCTCTATACTTTTCCTCAGCATCTCGAAATTGAGGTTTTTGAAGTTCTTTCTTAAAGTGAATAATTTCGTCCTCATAACCTTTCTGCCGTCCTATTGCCAAACTGTGATTTCTTTTTATATTGTCTATTTTTTCTTCTAAGTTCTGATGTTCACTATAAAAGGGAAAAATGACAAAAGACCATTTTTAGCAGCCAGATCTCTTTAGGGAGCTAAATATCATGTATCACTCTCCTTAGCAATCAGCTCATGGTAACAGTCTCCCCTTGCTTTTTATTTAAGGCTTTAGTATGAAAGAAACTTTTCTTCCTTCCAAATCTCTGAAGCATCCAGGTTTCTAAACAGTTGATTTCTGTGTGCTGAACAAAAAAAGCTCTCATAACATGTAAGCCATTAGAAAGTTCCTGACTAAGAATGCCTGGTGAGTAATATAAGAAATTCACAAATTTCTGACTGAGAACTGAGAGTATATAATTACCAACATTGAGGAGTTATTGAATAATAGCTGTCATTTTTGTTTACAATGTCAAAAACAAGTTAATTTTATCTCAAACTATTAATCTCTAGTAATATCTATTAAGTTTATACTCTGCTATGAAAAAGAATTCTCACAAAAGTATTAAAAAAAGCACTAACATTGCCTCAAAAAAGATAGCCAAACTTTTCTGATAATTTGGTATATCATACAGATTTTAAGGTATGCTTTAAAAACTTCATTAATTTAATGAAGATTAATCTTCATTAATATTAAGCACCCTTTTATATGTCAGGCACTGCTGTCGTGTTTATGAACATCCTTATAGAATTGGCATGACTGTCCCTTTTGTTGACATTTCTGTTGTGTTTTGGTTGAAGACAGGTTTGGAAAAGATAAGTTGGACTTACCTTTTTGATATTATCTGAATGGATGGAAAAAAATCATTATTATGTACCAGGGATTATAAAAACTAGATGTTACAGAAATTCTTGGTTTTGGGATTCAGTAGCAAAGTATAAACTGTTTCATTTAAAAGTTTGTTCTAGCCCTGACAGGTGTGGTTCAGCTGGCTGGAAATTATTCTGCAAAATGAAAGGTCACTGCTTTGATTCCTGGTCAGGGCACATGCCTGGGTTGTAGGTTCGGTTCCCCATTGAGGCATGTGAAAGGAAACCAATCTGTTTCTTTCTCACATTGATGTTTCTCTTCCTCTTTCTTCCTCCTTTCCCTTCTCTAAAACTAAGTAAATAAATAAAAATCTTTAAAATAAATAAAAGTTTCTTCTAAAAGCTTTCTTTTTTCCAACTTGCTAGCAAGAGCACTAACATGATAAAGGCTGAGGCCTCAGAGCCTGGATTATCTGGCTTACATTCCTGGCTTTCATCAATATTTCCTGTGATTTTTTTCCTCTGGGTCTCAATGTTACAATGTATATAAAATGAAGAAGCTAAATATGAAGAGCTGCTCCAGTTAGAAAGTCTGATTTCCTCGTTATATGAGATTTTAAACAAGGGTTAACCACTTGTAATGTTTTATAAATTAAATTAAAATTTCAACTTATTATATCCTTTAGAAAAACTTGAAAGCATTCTTTGATTCATATTTCTGTGTAAAGTCAGGAAGACAAATGAGAAATCTACAAGAAATGGCTGACTGAATGACAGACCCATGTTAAATCAACTGAGGTAGTTAAAAAATCGATTTGGCGAGCACAACCTTTTACACCTGTCAAGTGCCTTAGTATCAACAGGGTTCCTACAGACTCCTAAGGTGACAAGTCTAAGGCTGACAAGACAAGAATAAAATCTTTTCTGCTGCACCAGGAAGGTAGAACCTATGGTAAATATGAATTAAAGCAGATGAAAGAAGACTCAGGGTAATCTTAAAACTAAAATACCCAGCCTGGTTGTCACATAACTATAACTGGGACCATGTAAACTGGGTCCCCAACATCAAACTTTGGCAGTATTGTCAACTGCATAAGCTCTGAGCCAAGCTGGGTTCACAGGCTTTTTGCTTGGGACCACGACACTGTGAAGCAGGCTAGCCGAAAGCTGGGGACGTGGTGCTTGCGTTTATTATTCTGCCCATCTCTGCAGTATAACTATAAATTCTATATTACTTCTTCAGGAATTTAATTCATAAGACCATGAAATATATTTGTATAAATGCTCCATCCACCTTCCTGTAAGTCTCAATCATTTTTTAAAAAATCTATTCTTCACAACTCAATAATAGACCTTTAAAGACTTTAAAAAACATACGTTTTCATTTGTAAAACCTGCATTTGACCCATTTCCTTCAAATGTCGTTTTCTTTCTTCTTCAACTTCTCTTAGTTCTTCATTTCTCTTTCTTAATGTAAGGTTATCCTGTAGCCATCTTTCTTGAATCTAAATGTAAACATTAAATCAGTTAATAAAAATAATCAAGTTACCAACATGTGACTCATAATAGGCAACAGCTGACAGGTAGTGCCAGTTCTGCCTTACTGGGAATCAGGTTCAACTCGACAGATGGGCTAAGCCGGGGTGAGGGTGCTCCAGCTTGAGTGGCACACAGACACACGAAACAAATTTACACGATGAAATAAAAACCGTAACTATATATTAAAATAGTTTGTACCTATACCCCACAATAAAATCTACTGATCTAAAAGACCACCCGTGACTACAAAGACTATCAAAGTCTCCCCCCAATATTTTTTGCCTAATTGTATTTGTCTTCTAACATGTGCCAATACTGTCAGATACCATTAACTGTCAAGTAAGAACTTTACCTTCAAGCTAACAAATAATAATCATAAAAGGCAGTAAAAGTGCCACAAAAACAAAACAAAACAACAACTACGTATCTATGTATTAGACGATACTTCTATAGCTTCTGAACTGAAAATTTTAAACATTAGCTGTTCTTTTTGAGTTTTGTCCTTAAAAAGAATGCTAATCCCTTAGCAGCAGCACCAACAAAATTATTTCAGGTTTCCCAGTGATGGACTATGCTCTCAGGAGACAAACATTAAGAACAAAATTATAACTTGATTCTTTGAAAGAGAAAGAAATTTCCTGCAGAAATGATGTTGATTTGGATCATAAAAGACTGAATATAGAAAACTCACCACAAGTTCAAAGTCAACACTTCTCAAAGCGAAGAGCTAGGACACTCCTTCACAACCCTTGGAGCAGAGACGAACTTAATTCATGTGGGAAGTGGAAAGGAGAGGCAAATCTTTGGCAAAATCTTGTTGCCAACAGTAAGAGCAGAGTCACCAGGTGGGAGGGAGGCATGGTGGGATTCTTCTCACATGCTTAGTGTTCATATTAAACCCTGACCATCTATATCACTATTTTGTGGGTTTCCCCCAAATGCCATCATTTTCCTGGAAATAGTAACTATAAATATATACTTATCTATTAAAGGCATCATGATAAGCAGTTAAAGGGGACTTAAATGAAATGGGTGCAAACGTCCTTTGTTGCCAAGTCAACTTAAATGTACCACTGTAGCTGCAGTGACTCTCCAAGGTTCTTGCATGGAAGACTCTCCTTTTCCCTTCCGGTGCTGCTGTGATGCAGATGCTGGTCCACTTGATGATGTTCCCGAGGTTCCTTTAACCATCCCCATTTTAAAATTTTTTTTCTTTTTATTGTTCCAATTGGTTGTATTCCATTACCCTGTCAGATTGCTGATTGAACTCTTTTTCATGTTATCTGCTATTACTTTCCTCTTGTGTACTGTATTTTTCATTTCAGTTACTGCGATCTTCATTGCTGATTGGTTCTTTTTTATTTTCTGTCTCTGTTAAATTTCTGAGACTGGTTCATCTATTCCTTCCTGAAATTCATTGAACATTTGTATACCCAGGGTTTTGAACTTTGTAGCTGGTAGGTGGCTTGTCTCCATCTCATTTTGGTTTTTTGGGGGAATTTTGTCCGGTTCTTTCATTTGGAACATTTTCCTTTGTCTCTCGTTTTGGCAGCCTCCCTGTGTTTGGCAGATCTAGCTTCCAGTCTTGACAGAGTGCCGTATGTAATAGGGGGCCTGTGGGGCCCAGCGGCAGCCCCCTCCGATCATCTGAACCAGGGATCCAGGGGTGTCTCTCCAGTGGTTTGTGTCCTCTTGTAGCTGAGCCTTGATTGCCACTGGCACGTCAATAGGTGGGACTGATCCTCAGACTATTGACTACAGTGGACAAGCTGTTGCCCAGGGGCTGACCTTACGATGCAAGATTAGCACTGGCAGAGTTCTGGTGCCGGCTGAGTCCGTCCTTTAGAGGTGTCATTTGTAGAGCTGGTTGAGCTGGTTGGACAGCCCTCAGGTATGCTGGGTCAGCTGCTGCCTGTGCCTGGTCTGGGACCACCTGGTAGGAGCCATGCAGTGACCTAAAGTTGGCTGTTGCCTCTGCTGGGCTGGGAGATGCCAGGGAGTGGCTACACTGGGAACTGAGGCTAGCTGCCACTAGTGCCCACCATGGGGTTGCTTAGTGAGCAGTATAGGGCGCACCAAGGCCGACTGCTGCTTGGTTGAGTGTGTGGATCTTCGGGCAACTTTAGGAAAATTTGCAGCATGAGCCAAGGCAGGACCACTTGTGTGGAAAAGCCATTGAGAGGTTCAGGCAGGCTATGCAACGTGGATAGGGTCAAGAGTAGTAGCCACCTGGCTGGTAGCAGTGGTTAAGGCGCCGGCCTGCGAACCCAAAGGTCGCAGGTTCGATTCCCCAGCCAGGGCACATAACCAGGTTGCAAGCCCGGTCTCCAGTCAGGTCTGTGGCTGGAGGTAGGTGAAACATAAACATACATTGATGTCTCTCTCCCTCGCTGCCTCTCTCCCTTCCCCTCTTTCTAAAAA
>PVIW01018280.1:0-11992 GCA_004026585.1 Noctilio leporinus | reverse complement strand
TTTTTTTTTTTTTTTTCTCTTTTCTCCTCTGTTAAAAGCCCTCAGGTTCAGGCTCCATCTGGACCAGTCAGGGATTATTAAGGGTGAACAGCCATCTAAAACATTTCTTCTTCTTATCATTTTTATTTCTTTTTTTCTTTTGCAATTTTTTTTTTTTTTTGGGGGGGGGTTGGGTTTGGTATTTTGTTTTTGGTTTTTTGTTGTTGTTGTTGTTGTTTGTTTTTGTTTTTTGTTTTTTGTTTTTGTTTTTGTTTCTGCTAAAAGCCCGCAGGCCCAGAATACAACCAGACAGCCCAAATAAACAACACACCAAGAACAGCAAGTGGAGAAAGCAAGAATAAAGAAAGAGTTTAGGTGTCTGTTCCCCCTTTATGATTTCTGATTGGTCCAGGTGGAGCCAGAACTTTTGGGCTTTACCAAGAAGAAAAGGAAAAAAAAAAGGGGGGGGGGTGAGAAAGTCACAAGACAAAGAGAAATCAATATTAATAAAGAACGGGTTTAGGTGTCTGTTCACCCTTTGTGGTTTCTGATTGGTCCAGGTGGAGCCAGAACCTGTGGGCTTTACCAGGAAGAAAAGGAAAAGAAAAAAGAAAAAGAAAAGAAAGAAGGAAGAAAAGAATAAAGAAAGGGTTTAGGTGGCTGGGGAAGGGAGGAATACTTAGATTGAGAACTGGGAAGGCGTTGTAGCCACAGAGTGAGTAGACTTTAATTCAAGAGTAGGGAGAGGGTCTTGAGTATTCAGGTGGATTGAGGTATGGGGGGGATTAAGAATATGTGAGCCCTGGCTGGTAGCACAGGGGATAAGGTGCCGGCCTGCAAACCCAAAGGTTGCTGGTTCGATTCCCAGCTAGGGCACGTAACCAGGTTGCAAGCCAGGTCTCCAGGCAGGTCCATGGCTGGAGGCAGGTGAAAGGCAACCATACATTGATGTTTCTCTCCCTCTCTGCCTCTCTCCCTTCCTCTCTCTCTGGAAACAATAAATAAAATCTTAAAAAAAAAAAAAAAGATTATGTGAGAAGTAACTTTTGCAAAGGATATGTTGGGGATTAATAGTTCATATTGCTCTCGGTATAACTCAGGTGCTTGAAATTAGCAACAATCCCTTTCCTGAGGCTGCCTCTTTTTCTTGGTCAGGACTTTACAGTCTATAGTCTATATTCTAGCCGGTCTTGGCGCGTGGCAGGGCCTCTGATTGTCACAGTCAGGGCTGATTCTGAGTGTCAGCCCTTAGGTAGGCTGGGCCTTCCGCAGCCTGGCTGGGTTTTAGGGCTGCGCTATTGTGAAGCCCGCAGGGAGCCCCCTCCCACTTCTGGCAGAGGTTCCTGCCCAGGAAGAGCACTCAGCACCCCTGCAGGGCAGCCCACAACTTTGCGGGTCCCTGTGATGACTGGCTCAGTCCCCCCAGTTCCGGGAGGAGGCCGCCCCTGTACATCAACACTGTCCGGGGTCCACCTACACTGTCCCACCCTTCCGGGGTGGGCACCACTCCTCCAAGCCAACCAGCTCTCCACGGAGCCCTTTACGCGGCCTCTGTGATGAGCCCCTCCCAGGTGTGGGTGGTGAGGCCTTTGTCTCCGGCAATGGCGGGTCAGCTGCCCCGCCACTAGTTGCAGGCTTGCAGGCTTGCAGGCTTGCCGTTTGGAGTTTCCGTGGAGCCTGGGGGCCTGTGCTGTTGTGCAGGGCTGGGCCTCCCCCCTTGCAGGGGCTTCTAGCTGCTGTTTCCCCAGTGGCCCAGCAGCACTGTTTTTGGCCCTCTCGCGGCCCCGGCCAGTGCACTTCCCGCTCCAGCTTCCCGCAGGACTCTTCTCCTCCGCCTCTAGCCCCTTGAGGAGCTTCCTCTCCCTGTTGCGGAAGCGAGTCTCTCACACAGTCCCTCCCCTGCAAGAGTTCAATTCCGCATTCCCTACGGCGTTTGCCTTCGCCATCGGCACTTCACTGTTGAGACTTCCTGTCACCAGGGAGCCCAGAGCTGCCCTAGTCAAACGCGCCCCTCTGGGCAGAGCCGCCACTGCCCAGAGCCGACCTCAGCCCTCCGGCCGGTCGGTCGGGAACGCCTCACCTACTGTCCTGCTGGCCTCCTCTGCCTCTGGGCTGTGCTCCCCTGTGTCCAGATGCTGCCCACTCCAATTCCTAGGGTCCTGAAGACGTCTCACGCTCCCTTTCTTGTCCTCTAGCTGCTTTGGTACTCGAGAACACCACCAGCACTGCTCTCTACTCTGTCAACATCTTCTCTCTCCTGACGATGATTTCTTTAGCCTTGCAGAAGCGTTTCAATTTGGTGTAATCCCATTTATTTATTTTTTCATTTACTTCCCTTGCTCTAGGAGGTATATCAGCTAAAATATTACTACATAGGATATCTGAAATTTTCCTGCATATGTTTTTTTTTGTCGAGGACGTTTATGGCATCATAACTTATATTTAAATTTTCTATTCATTTTGAGTTTATGCTGGTGTATGGTGTAAGTTGGTGGTCTAGTCTCATTTTTTTTTTAAATTTTATTTTGTAATTTTATTTCATTATTTTTTTAAGAAAGAGGGGGAGGGAGAGAGGCAGAGAGGGAGAGAAACATCAGTGTATGGTTGCGTTTCACCTGCCTCCAGCCACAGACCTGACTGGAGACCTGGTTTGCAACCTGGTTATGTGCCCTGGCTGGGAATCGAACCTGCAACCTTTGGGTTCACAGGCCAGCGCCTTAACTGCTGTGCCAGGGCTTAGTCTCATTTTTTTTGCATGGACCAGTCCAGTTCTCCCAACCTCATTTGTTGAAGGGGCTATTTTTACTCCTGTCTATGATCATGCACCCTTTGTCGAGGGTAATTGACTGTAGAGACTTGGGTTTATTTCTGAGCTATCTATTCTTTTCCATTGGTCTATGTGTCTGTTCTTATGCAAGTATCAGACTTTTGATTATCGGGGCCTTGTAGTGCAGTTTATAATCAGGTATTGTGATCCTTCCTACTTTGTTCTTTTTTCTCAAGATTACTGAGGGTATTTGGGGTCTTTTTTGGTTCCATGTAACTTTTTGAAGTATTTGTTCTACATCTGTGAAATATTCTATTGGTGTTTTAATAGGAATTAATCTATAGATTGCTTTGGGTAGTTTGGATATTTTAATAATGTTAATTCTTCCAGTCCATGAACATGGCATATGCTTCCATTTATTTGTATCTTCCTTAATTTCTTTATTCAGGGTTCTGTAGTTCTCCAAGTACAGGTTTTTTACTTCCTTGGTTAAGTTTATTCCTAGGTACTTTATTTTTCTTGTTGCTATAGTAAATGGGACATTTTCCCTAGTTTCTCTTTCTGATATTTCATTGTTGGTGTACAAAAATGCCATTGAGTCCTGGCTGGTGGCATAGTGGGTAAGGCACCGGCCTGCAAGCCCAAAGGTCACTGGTTCAATTCCCAGCAAAGGCAACATAACCAGGTTGCCAGCCAGGTCTCCAGCCAGGTCTGTAGCTGGAGGCAGGTGAAAGGCAACCATACATTGATGTCTCTGTACCTCTTTGCCTCTCTCCCTTCCCTTCTCTGAAAAATAATAAATAAAATATTTTTAATGCCATTGATTTCTGAATATTGACTTTGTATTCCATATTTTGCTAAATCCACTTACTAGGTCATGTAGTATTTTGGTGGAGAATATAGGGTTTTCTATGTACACTATCATCTCATGTACAAATAATTAGTTTTATTTCCTCTTTTCCAGTTTAGATGCCTTTTATTCCTTTTCCTTGTCTGATCACTGTGATTACAACTTCTAGTACTATGTTGAATAAGAGTGGTGAAAGTGGACACCCTTTTCTTGTTCCTCAAGGGAAAAGCTTTTGGTTTTTGCCTGTTGAGTATAATGTTGGGTGTAGGTTTCTCATATATGGCCTTTATTATACTGAGGTAAGCGCCCTCTATTTCCACTTTGCTGAGTACTTTTTTTTTTTTTTAATCATAAATGGGTGTTGTAGTTTATGAAATGATTTTTCAGCATCTATTGATATGATCATGCAGTTTTTGTCTTTCATTTTGCCTATGTGGTGCATTATGTGTATTAACTTGCAAATATTGTACCATCCTTGCATCCCTGGGATGAACTCCACTTGATCATGGTATATGATCTTTTAAAATATATTGTTGGGCCCAAAATGCCAATATTTTGTTGAGGATTTTAGCATCTATGTTCACCAGAGATATTGTCCTATAGTTTTTTTTTTCTTTGTTGTTCTTTACCTGGTTTTGGAATTAGGATCATACTGGCCTCATAAAAAGAATTTGGGGGTCTTCCCTCTTTTTGATTTTTTCTTTTTTGGATAGTTTGAGAAGGACAGGGGTTAGTTCTTTCTTAAATTTTTGGTAAAATTCAATTGTGAAACCATCCAGTCCAGGGCTTTTGTGCACTGGGAGTTTTGATTCCTGCTTCAATTCCACTAGTTGTTATCAGTCTATTTTTGCTTTCTGCTTCTTCTTGATTCAGTTCTGGAAAGTTGTATGTTTCTAGAAATTTTTCCACTTTTTCCTGGTTGTCTGATTGCTTGCCATGTAGTTGTTCATAGTAATTTCTTATTATACTTTATAGTTCTGTGATATTGGTTCCAACTTCTCTTTTATTTCTTATTTTAATTACTTGGGTCCTGTCTTTTTTTCTTGATAAGTCTGGTTTAAGATTTATCAATTTTGTTTATCTTTTCAAAGAACAAGCTCTTGGATTTATTGATCCTTTGATTTTTAATTTTTTTTTGTCTCTATGTCATTTAGTAGTTCCTTGATCTTAATTATTTCCTTGCCCTGGGCTTTGTTTGTTGTTGTTCTTCTAGCTTTTGTAGATGTAGGGTTAGGTTGTTTGTTTGAGATTTTTCTGTCTTCTTTAGGTATGCTTTCATTGCTGTGAACTTCCCTCTCAGTACTGCCTCAGCTGTGTCCCATAGGTTTTGGGTTGTTGTATGTTCATTCCAATTTGTTTCCCAAAACTTTGACTTCTCTTTTGATCTCACTGTTGACCCATTCATTATTTAATAACTTGTTTTCAGTCTCCATGTATTTAAATGTGTTTGCATTTTTTAGTTGAGGTTGTTTTCTATCTTCGATCCATTGTGATCTGAGCACCTGCTTGATATGGTTTCAGTTTTCTTGAAATTATTGAGTATTGTTTTGTGTCCTACAACGTGGTCTGTATTTGAAAATGTTCCATGTGCATTTGAAAAAAATGTATACCTTTCTCTTTGGGGTAAAACATTCTGTATATAGCAGTTAAGTAGACTATCTACTAGATACTAGACTATCATTTAGTGCCACAATACCATGTTTGATTCTTTGTTTGGAAGATCTAAACATTGTTGACAGTGGGAGGTTGAAGTCCCCCTGCACTGACTGTGTTGTTGTCAATATCTTTCTTGATGTCCTCCAAGATTTCTTTATATATTTGGTGCATAATTGTTCACAAGGGTTATATCTTCTTGTTGGACTACTCCCTTAAGTATTATGTAGTGACCTTTTATGTCCCTTTTTATGGTCTTTGTTTTGAAGTTTGTTTTGTCTAATATAAGTATTGCTACTCCAGCTTTCTTTTTATGTCCATTTGCTTGGAATATTTTTTTCCATCCCTTTACTTTCAACCTGTGTAGATCTTTTGTTCTGAACTGGGTCTGATGTAGACAACATATATGCAGGTTGTACTATATTCAGCTATCTCATGTCTTTTAAGTGGAGCATTTAATCCATTTATGTTTAAAGTTATTATTGACAGATACTTATTCATTGCCATTTTTTCCCATACCTGTATTTCTCTCTCTTTTTCTCTTTTCCTATTTATAGCAGTCCATTTAAAATCTCCTAAAGTTCTGGCTTTAGCCTTCTTTTGTCTGGGAAGAGCTTTATTTTGCCTTTCATTTAAAATGAGAACCTTGCTGGATAGAGTAGTCTTGGTTGTAGGTCCTTGCTTTGCATTACCTGGAATATTTTGTGCCAGTCCCTTCTGGCTTGTAGTGTTTCTGTTCAGAAATCAGCTGACAGCCTTATTGGAGTTCCCTTGTATGTTACTAGTGGTTTCTCCTTTGTTGTCTTTAAGATTCTTTTTGTCATTAAATTTTGCCATTATAATTACCATGTGACTTAGAGTAGGCCTCTTCAGGTTCATGTTGATTGGGACCATCTGTGCTTCCTGACTCTGCATGATTTTTTCCCCCACCAAGTTTGGGAAGTTTTCTGTCATTATTTTTTCAAAAAAGTTTTGTATTCCTTGCTTTTTCCTTCTCCTTCTGATATTCCTATGATGCGAATGTTGTTATACTTCATGCTGTCCTGAAGCTCCTTTAAACCATCCTCATTCTTTTTAAGTCTTCTTTAATTTTTTGCTCTGACTGGGTATTTTTTTCTACCTTGTCTTCCAGCTTGCTAATTAAGTCCTCTGCTTCATCTAGCCTGCTTTTACTTTCTTCTAGTAGATTTTCCATTTCAGATATTGTATTCCTCATTTCTTTCTGATCTTATTCATAGTTTCTATGTCCTTTTTCATGCTGCTGTAGTTCCCACTATATTCCTTGTGGCTCCCATAACATTCCTTGTAGTTCTCACTGAGTACCTTGAGTGTCCTTACGACCACTACTTTGAATTCTATGAATGATTGCCTCTCTCAATTTCATTTAGCTCTTTTTCTGGGGATTCCTCCTTTCTTTTGGATGAGAGTGATTTGTCACCCCATTTTAAGTGACTCTTTTTGTTTGTTTCTGTGTCTCAGGTTGCTCTGCTTTGCCTGCTTGTCTTTGTGGGGTGGGATTCTGTGGTAGGAGTTCTGTGGGACTCAGTGGTGCAGTCTCTTTCATCTCCTGATGTGGATGCTTTAGGGTTGCACTTTCTCCAGTTTATGTGGGCTCTCTTGTTGTACTTTGACTTTTATTATTGATGGTTCATTCATTGGTGGGTTCTCCTCTCCAACTGGCTGACTGGGAATCACAACCTCCACCACAATTTGTATGCACCCATTGTGAAGCATCTTTTATATTAGCTAAGATTCCATTGAATGTTCATTTTATTTGTCAGAAAATAAGCCAAGTATCCAAGTTGGAGGCAAGAGCAAGTCAATTTGGCTTCCACCTACTTGGTTGCCATCTTTCAGTGGAGAGCCAAAAGGTAGCAATTTTTTATTTCTTCAATAATATTCCTGATGCCAATTGTTTGGTCCATTCCTCATTCTTTAGCCCTTCTTGGGCACTGGGAAAGACTATAATTCCAAGCCTCCTTGCTGTTATCTTGTGAGTTCCATGGCTGGCTTCTACTGAGTGAAATGTTGGGGAGTCAATTTGGCTCTTAAAACATCCTGTATGATTCTCCAGCACCCTCTCCCCTTGGTTGCTCTGTATTCTAAAGGAAGAAACCAAGCTCCCTGAGTCCTCTTTGGAGAGGAGATGCTATGAAAATGCCCACCAGTCTATGACATGAGTGATAAGTAAACTTTTATTGGGTTAAGTCTGTCCTGTCTTTTCTAAATAACTATTTTACAATAAATCCCTGATTTCTTTTGTCAGAGGATTGATGTGACATCATATTAACTGCAAATAATTTTAGTATGTATATTCTGCATTTTAGTAATGTAACTAGGATCAGTTACATTTTTGCCTTTAAATTTTTTTCACTTCAACATGAAAGAGGGCTCCCATCTACGAAGGCCTCTCTGCAAACCGCATGCAAACTACATGCCTTGGTTCTTTATTTGTAACTAAATGTGACAGTTCAAAAGAAATGAATGTATGAAAAATGATACTTCCAAAGAATATGTTATAATAGTTTTATTTTGGAAAAAATTATTTAGTAATCAAATTACTAATTCATTAGCACAAATAAACTCATGAGTTGAGAGATTATCACACTATATCTTTTGCCAGGATTCTAGAAGTTCCTAGCATTTTACAAGCTATCACATTTATATTACAAAATCCTTTTTCCCCCTCTAATTTGTTTATTAAAAAAAATATTTTATTGATTATTTTCAGAGAGAAGGGCAGGGAAGGAAGAAGAGAGGGAGAGAAACATCAATGTATGGTTGGCTTTCACCTGCCTCCAGCTACAGACCTGGCTGGAGACCTGGCTTGCAACCTCGTCATGTGCCATGACTGGGGAATCGAACTTCTAAAAGTACCTCAAAGACAAGGGACCAGGTTTTTGTTGTTATTGTTTGATATCAAATGTTTAAAGTTGGGTTAATCTTACTCCTTGATTCATAGTAAGTTATTAATAGCTCATACAAGGCCCCTTTTGGTTTTATATTATTTATTTTTATTTTTACCTATTCATCTTCACTCTCCCAGATAGTCATTCACTGATGTATCTGATACATGTTATTAAATACACGTGTATCTTTATGAACTATGTTATGCTGGAGTGTGTGTGTGTAAAATCCTTTCTTCTTCAGGAGCATTGAATGACATTGTACAAAGTCTGATGCAAAAGTCAAGGCTAATTTCTTCCTCCACAGACTTGCAGATAACATGCTGATGATTAAGCTATGCAACTATATTACATTTATATGGTTTTCAATGTCCTTTGAAATGTGATTAATTCTTCTAAGGATCATGGGCCCTTATGACACTTGGCTCATAAATAATTAAATCTAATTACTACTCCAGACTGAACCAAACCTAATTTAAGTTCTGGTTCTCAGCAGAGCAGGACTTGGTTCACTAATTTTGAAATAGTATCACTGCTTCATTCCACCTTCCCTTCAATTAATTTGACTAGTACAATATAGGTGACAAAAAATTATGCATGTAAAGTTTATTTTAAATATAATTTTTAAAAAAGATTTTATTCCATTATTTTTAGAAAGAGGGGAAGGGAGAGAAGCAGAGAGAGAAAGACATCAATGTATGGTTGCGTTTCACCTGCCTCCAGCCACAGACCTGACTGGAGACCTGGCTTGCAACCTGGTTATGTGCCCAGGCTGGGAATCGAACCTGCAACCTTTGGGTTCGCAGGCTGGCGCCTTAACCACTGTGCTACCAGCCAGGTATATTAAATATAATTTAATTAATTTGAAAAAAGTTCAAAATACAGAAAATCAGAACAATACAATAACTACATGCTTCCAAGTTTCTTCCTTCCTTTCCCCTCCTCCTCCTTCTCCTCCTCCTTCTTCTTCTGCTTCTTCTTTTTGAAATTTAGACATTTAATGATATTAAGAAATTAGCCCTGTATGGTGTGGCTCAGTGGATTGAGCACCAGCCTGCAAACCAGAGGGTCTTTGATTTGATTCCTAGTCAGGGCACATTCCTGGGTTGCAGGCCAGGTCCCCAGTTGGGGATGTGCAAAGAGGCAACCACACATTGATGTTTCTCTCCCTCTCTTTCACCCTCCTTTCCCCTCTCTAAACATAAATAAACTATTTTTTTTATTCTATTTATTATTGTTGTATTACAATTGTTTCATTTTCCCCCATTGCTTTCCCTTGCCCCACCCTCCCCACCCCCTCTTCCATAGTCAGTCTCCACCTCATTGTCCATGTTTGTGGGTCCTTCACACTAGCTCCTCGACTGAGCCCTTCCCTTACTTCTCCCTTCACCACCACCCCCCTAGTTACCATCATTCTGTTTCTTTCTTTTTTTCCTATGTCTCTTGTTCCATTCTGCTCATCTGTTTGTTTTATTCGTTAGTCTCCTGTATTAAATGAGAACATATGATATTTATCTTTTGCTGTCTGGCTTATTTCACTAAGCATGATACTCTTCAGTTCTATCCATGCTATCGCAAATGGTAGAAGTTTTTTCTTTTTGCTGCATGGAACTCCATTGTGTAAATGTACCACAGTTTTTTGATCCATTCATCCACTGATGAGCACTTGGCTATTTGTAAATAGTGCTGCTATGAACATAGGGATGCATAGGTTCTTCCAAATTGGTGTTTCAGGATTCATCAGGTATTATCCTAGCAGTGGAATCACTAGGTCATGAGGCAGTTCTATTCTTGGTTTTTTGAGGAATTTCCATACTGTCTTCCATAGTGGCTGCACCAGTCTGCATTCCCACCAGCAGGGCACTGTGATTCTTCACAACCTCGCCAGCACTTGTTTGTTGATTTGTTGATGATGGCCATTCTGACAGGTGTGAGGTGGTATCTCATTATGGTTTTAATTTGCATCTCTCTGATGGCTAGTGATAATAAGCATTCTTTCATGTGCCTGTGGGCCCTTTTGTATGTCTTCCTTGGAGAAGTGTCTGTTTAGGTCCTTTGCCCATTTTTAATTGGTTTATCTATCTCCCAGGTATTGAGTCGTATTAGTTCTTTATATATTTTGGATATCAAACCCTTATCTGAGATATCACTGGCATATATGTTTTCCCATATGGTTGGTTCCCTTTTCATTTTGTTGATGTTTTCTTTAGCTGAACAGAAACTTTTCAATTTGATGTATCCCCATTTGTTTATTTGTTCCTTCATTTCCCTTGCTCTGGGAGAGATATCAGTGAAAATATTGCTGAGTGAGATGTCTGCCAATTTTTTGCCTATGGTTTCCTTTAGGACTTTTATGGTAGCATGGCTTATGTTTAAGACCTTTACCCATGTTGAGTTTATTCTGGTGTATGGTGTAAGTTGGTGGTCTAGTTTAATTTTTTTGCATGTGCCTGTCCAATTTTCTCAACACCATTTGTTGAGAGGCTATTTGCATTCCATTTTATGTTCCTTCTCCCTTTGTTGAATATTAATTGCCCATAGATTCCTGGGTTTATTTCTGGGCTCTCTATTCTGTTCCATTAATCGTGTATGTCTGTCCTTGTGCCAATACCAAACAGTTTTGATTACTATGGCTTTGTAATATAGTTTGAATTCCTCCTACTTCATTCTTTTGTGAATCCTCCTACTTCATTCTTTTTTTCTCAAGATTGCTGTAGCTATTCAGGGACATTTTTGACTCCATATAAATGCTTTTTAGTATTTGTTCTAAGTCTGTGAAATATGATGTTGGTATTTTAATAGGGATTGCATTGAATCTGTAGAGTGCTTGGGGTAGTATGGACATTTCTATGATAGTTTTTCCCATCCATGAACATGGTATATGCTTCCATTTATTTGTATCTTCCTTAATTTCTTTCTTCAGTGTGCTGTGGTTTTCTGAGTACCAGCTTTTAACCTCCTTGGTTAAGTTTATTCCTAAGTACTTTATTTTTCTTGTTGCTATAGTAAATGGGATTTGTTTCCTAGTTTCTTTCTCTGTTGTTTCATTGTCGATGTATAAAAATGCCTTCAATTTCTGGATATTGAAATTGGTAAAATATCTAGGTATTTTGCCAAATTTACTTATTAGGTTGAGTAATTTTTTGGTGGGGTTTATAGGGTTTTGTATGTACACTATCATGTCATCTGCAACTAATGACAGTTTTACTTCTTCCTTTCCGATTTGGATGCCTTTGGTTCCTTTTTCTTGTCTGATCACTGTGCTAGAATTTCCAAGACTATGTTGAATAGAAGTGGAGAGAGTGGATACCCTTGCTTGTTCCTGATCTTAAGGAAAAGGCTTTCAGTTTTTGCCCATTGCGTATGATGTTAGGTGCAGGTTTCCTGTATATGGCTTTTATTATATGGAGGTATGCTCCTTCTAGTCCCATCTTACTGAGTGTTTTTTTTTTTTTTTTTTAACTTTATTGTTGTTGTATTACATCCATCCCCTTTTTGCTCCCCTCTGTTCCCCTCCCCACCCACCCATTCCCCCCAAAGTCAATCCCACCTGTTGTCCATGTCCATGGTTCCTTTATACTAGGTTCTTGTCTAAGCTGCTCCCCTTCTTTGCCTCTGCCTCCCCCCTCCCCCCAACGCCTTTTCCCCTGACCACTGCAGGCCTATTCCTTGTATTCATACACTTGGTTCTGTTTTGCTTGTTGTTAGTTTTGCTCATTATTGTCCCGTAATGGGTGAGAACATATGATACCTGTCCTTCACTGACTGGCTTATTTCACTAAGCATAATACTCTCCAGTTCCATCCATGTTGTTGCAAAGGGTACAAGTTCCTTCTT
>PVIW01018279.1:0-11995 GCA_004026585.1 Noctilio leporinus | reverse complement strand
AGAATGGCAATCATCAGCAAATCAACAAACAACAAGTGTTGGCGAGGATGTGGGGCAAAGGGAACCCTCATACACTGTTGGTGGGAATGCAGGCTGGTGCAGCCACTGTGGAAAACAGTATGGGGTTTCCTTAAAAAACTAAAAATGGAACTGCCTTTTGATCCAGCAATTCCACTACTTGGACTATACCCAAAGAATCTTGAGACACCAATTCATAAGAACCTATGCACACCTATGTTCATAGCGGCACTATTTACAATAGCCAGGTGCTGGAAACAGCCTAAGTGCCCATCAGTGGATGATTGGATCAAAAAACTTTGAAACATTTACACAATGGAATTCTATATAGCAGAAAGAAAGAAGGAACTTGCACCCTTTGCAACAACATGGATGGAACTGGAGAGTATTATGCTTAGTGAAATAAGCCAGTCAGTGAAGGACAAATATCATATGATCTCACCCATTACGGGACAATAATGAGCAAAACTAACAACAAGCAAAACAGAGCCAAGTGTATGAATACAAGGAATAGGCCTTCAGTGGTCAGGGGGAAAGGGGCTGGGGGGAGGGGAGAGGCAGAGGCAAAGAAGGGGAGCAGCTTAGACAAGAACCTAGTATAAAGGAACCATGGACATGGACAACAGGTGGGATTGACTTTGGGGGGAAAGGGTGGGTGGGGAGGGGGACAGAGGGGAGCAAAAAAGGGATGGATGTGATACAACAACAATAAAATTAAAAAAAAAAAAAAAGAATAGTATGGGCAAGGATGAAGCCAAAGAACTTAGATACACTACCCATGGACATGAACAAATGGGGAGGGATTACTCAAGAGAAGTGGTGTACCAGGCAGAGAGTAGGCAAAGGAAAAAATTGGGACAACTGGAACAGCATAATCAATAAAATATACTTTAAAAAAAATAAAAATAAAAATAAATAAATGTGAGTTATCGCATAAAATGAAATTCCAAAATCACATGATGATATCAATAGATGCAGAAATACCATTCAATGAAATCCAGCACCCATTTATGATAAAAAATGTTTAGCAGAGTGGGAATAGAAGGGTCATACCTCAACATAGTAAAGGCCACACATAAAAAACATCTATAGGTAACATAATTTTCAATGGACAAAAACTAAAATTGTTCCCCTTAAGATCAGGAACAAGACAAGGATTCTACTTCCACCACTCTTATTCAACATAGTTCAGGAAGTTCTAGTCACAGCAATCAGACAGAAGAAGAAATAAAAGGCATGCAAACTGGAAAGGAGGCAGTAAAGCTGTCATTATTCTCAGATGACATGATATTGAACCTAGGAAATCCTAAAGACTCCACCAAAAAACCTAATAAATAAATTCAGCAAAGCAGCAGGACATGAAATCAACATCCAGAAATCAGTAGCATTTTACAGACCAATAATGAATTATCAGAAAGAAAAACTAAGAAAATAATAGCCTAGTACTGGCACAAGAGCAAACATATAGCCCAATGGAACAGAATAGAGAGCCCAGGAATAAACCCATATCTCTATGATCAATTGATGTTTGACAAAAGAGGCAAGAACTTACAGTGGGAAGAAAGACAGTCTCTTCAAAAAATTGTATTGGGAAAATGGGACTGCTACATGTAACAAAATGAAACTAGACCACCAAATTACATGATACATAAAAATAAACTCAAAATGGATAAAAGACTTACATGTAAATCTCAAATCCATAAAAGCCCCAGAAGAAAACATAGGTAGTAAAATCTCAGATATTCAATGTAAAAATATTTTTCCTAAGATATCTCCTAAGGCACTGGAAACAAAGCAGAAAATGAACAGAAAAATGATGGGACTACATCAAATTAAAAGGCTTCTGTATAGCTGAAGAAACTATCAACAAGACGAGTAGGGAACTCACTGTATGGGAGAACATTTTTGCCAGTGATACATCTGATAAGACATTAATCTCCAAAATGTACAAAGAATTAATAATTCAATATCAGGAAGATAAACAACCCAATTAAGAAATCAGAGAATAGGTAGAGGAAAAGATGGCGACATAGTAGATAGCAATGCTGATGGCGTTCTCAAGTGCCAGAGCAGCTGGAGGATAGATAGGATAGGGAGCACAAGATGTCTGCAGATCCCTGCAAATTGGAGTACTAAGCATCTGGACTCAGGGGTGCACAGCCCAGAGGCTGCAGAGACCTACAGGAGAGCAGGTGAGACAGTTCTGACCTGGCCAGCTAGCGCTGAGGTTAGCTCTAGGCAGTGGCAGCTCTGCCCAGAGGGGCAGATCTGACTGGAGACAGCTTCAGGCTCCCCAGTGAATAGAAATCTGAGCAGCGAGGTGTGGACAGTGAGCACAAACTTGGGAAGATTGAGGAATTGAACTCCTGCAGGCGAGGGACTGTGTGAGAGCTACACTCTGGAGGCTGAGAGAGAGGAAGCACCTCCATGGGCCAGGGGTGGAGGAGGAGAGATCCCTGGGGAGCAGGAGTGGGGAAGCAGGGAAGTGCACTGGCCAGGGCAGCATAAGGGCTGAAAATTGTGCAGCTGCACCACCCAGGGAGAGGGCAGCTCAGAGCCCCAGCGAGAAGGGAGGTCCAAACCCTTGCACCTACGCTGTAGCACAGGGTCCCATAGAAACTGCAGCTCAAAACCACACACCAGGGACTTGCTGCTGGTGCAACCTGCCCACCAATTGCAGTTGGAGGGGGAGGATTAGCCATCACCGGCACACAGCTCTGGCTCCACTATAGAGCCAGGGGAGCATCGCAGGTGGCATAAACCTCCTTGGAGAGCTAGAGGGAAAAGGCTAGCCATAGCTGGTGCTGTCACTGCAGGGCTCTCCACAGAACCAGAAGCCCATCGAACACAGTGAAAACTTCCACAAAGAACTGGAGTGGGAGGAGTAGTCATTGCTGGCAAACTACCCTGCAGACTCCCTGGGGAGCTAGGTGCTTATTGCAGAGGTGGCTGTGAAAACCTCCTCAAAGTCTGGGAGGGTTAGCCATTGCCCTAAAACAATGCTATGGGCCCCCTGAGGAGCCAGGCACTACTTCCTTGAAGAGCTGGAAGGGGAGGGCTACCCATCACAGGAACAAACGAAGTTGCAGGCCACCCCTTGTTGAAGCCAGGTACCCACTGCAGGCAGAAACCTCCTCAGGATCTGGAGGGGGAGGAGCCACATAAGCATCCTGCAGGTCTTCACACAGAAACAGTGAGAGAAGGTAGGGCCCCAAAATACCAGCAGTGCTGAAACCCAGCTAAGCTGCTGGAGGCTCAGCCTACCTGGGGGCTGACACTCAGAATCAGCCCTGACTGTGACAGCCATAGGCTCTGCCACTCCAACACCACACAGCCTGACTGTAGACTGCAGAGACCGCACCAAGAAAAAGAAGCAGACTCAGGAAATGGATCTCTGCTAATCTCAAGCATATGAGTTACACCGAGAGCTACATGAACTATTAATCTCTAATATCCTTTTCAAAAGTTACTCCCAACCCACACAATTAGTGCATTTTCAGTAAATATTGTTTATATCATAGTGTATCCCAATTCCCATATTTTTACACCTCCCTTATCTCAATCCACCTAACTACCCAAGACCCTCCTCCTATTCTTGTTTTAAAGTCTATTCACTCTCCTGCTACAACTAATTTCCAGTCCCCAATCTAAATATTCCTCCCCTCCCCAGCTGCTTAAACACAATTTTTTTGTGGGTGCTCTACTGGGAACTACATGTTCCTTTTTCTGCTAAAAGGACACGAGTCCTGGCTCCACCTGGAACAATCAGTGCTCATTGAGGATGGAGAGGGAGGTAGATGTGGCAACTATATATATATATATATATATATATATATATATATATATATATATATATAGGCTTATGCAGTTCCCTGGTGCTTGAGGCATTCTGATTTTCCCCCTCCCCATTTCTATATAAGAGATAACTTGGCTTTCTCTCTAGCATTCCCACTATCTTTGCTACTCCTTTGCACCCTTTAAAATTATCTATACTTTAGTCAACTTAATAATTTACCCCTCATTTAACAGTCTTATCATATCTACATCCCTATTAAGACTGGCTCTGTTCCAAAAGTGGGGGTTACCATGAAGGTTATGGGTATATAGCTAGGTTCATAGGCAGTTGAAAGGGGGAGTAAAAGAGAAACATATCTCTGAAGTTGTGGTTATTTTGCCTGGACTTGTGGTTCTGTTTTAGAAGCAGCTCAAAAACAGTGTATAAGATGGGATTGAAGGAGTGTCTCTTAATCAGGCAACTGGAGGGAAAGGAGCAACACATACAACCAATCCAAAATACAACCAGACAGCCCAAGTTAATGAAACAAAGGCCACCCCAAGAGCAACAAGTTGAGAAGATATAGGAGACTGCAACACTGAACTCCACAAATCTCCTAACACAGAAGGGTGCTCCATGAAGGCAGGAAATCAAAGAAGATTAATACAAGACAAAAACAAACAATAATAGGCACCCAAAATAGAGGAAAAAATCAGTCCATTACCAAAAAGAAAGAAGAAATCCCTAGAAAGATCACTAAGTGAAACAGAGGCAAGCAAACTATCAGATATAGAATTCAAAATAATGATGATAGAGAAGTTCAATGAGCTAAGCCAGCTCAAAGAAAACTACAAAGAACTCCAGAGGAACTACAAAATACTCCAGGGAAGCTTCAAGGAACTTACTGAGAACTACACCAGTGTAAGGACTAAGAAACTATCAGTAAGAACCAGGAGAAAATGAAGAATACATTTTCTGAATAGAAGAATACAGTAGAAGGAACCAACAGTAGGCTAGAGGAAGGAGAGGACTGGATCAGATTGCTGGAGGACAATGTAGCAAAATTTTTCAAGACAATGTAGAAGAGAATGAAAAATGTCTGAATAAGAATAAATAGGTTTTAAGAGAGCTTCAGGACAACATGAAATGCAATAATATCCATATCATAGGGATACTAGAAGGAGAAGAGAAACAAGGAATGAAAAACCTGTTAAAAAGTAATGATAGAAAACTTCCCTAACATGATGAGTGAAAATGTTACTCAAGTTCAGGAAGCACAGAGCATCCCAATAATGATGAATCCAAACAGACCCACTCCAAGACACATTATAATTAAAATGGCAAATTTCAAAGACAAAGAGAGAATCCTAAAAGCATCAAGAGAGAAATAGCAAATAACATATAAGGGGGCTCCATTAGGCTATAAAAATTATTACTCAATACAAACAATACAAACCAGAAGAAAATGGCAAAAAATATTTCCAGTAATGGGAAACAAAGGCCTGCAACCGAGAATACACTACCTAGCAAGGCTCTTGCTCAAAATGGAAGGAGAAATAAGGAGTTTCTCAGACAACAGAAGACTAAAAGAATACATCTCTACCAAAGCAGCATTGTAAGAAATACTAAAGGATCTGCTTTACAAAAATGAAGAAACATAGAGACAGACAGGAACACAGGTACAAAGGGGGAAAATGACAATGAATGAGTATCTATCAATAATAACCTTAAATGTAAATGGACTAAATGCACCATTCAAAAGATATAGGGTAGCTGAATGGATAAGAAAACATGATCCATACGTATGCTGTCTGCAGGAAACCCACTTCAGAACAAAAGATCGACACAGATTGAAAGTGAAGGGATGGAAAAATATATATCAAGCAAATGGACATGAAAAAAAGGCTGGAGTAGCAATACTTATTTCAGATAAAATAGATTTTAAGATGAAGGCCATAAAAAGAGACAAAAAAGGACATTTCATAGTACTAAAGGGAACAATCCATCAAGAAGATATAACTCTGGTAAACATGTATGCACCTAACATAGGAGCTCCCAAATATATATGGAAAATACTGGAGGACCTCAAGGATATAGACAGCAACACACTAATAGTAGGCGACATTAATACCCCACTATCAACAATAGACAGATCTTCCAAACAAAATTTACCAAGGATATTGTGGCATTGAACAACACTCTAGAGGAAATGGACCTAACTGATATATACAGTCTTTCACCCCAAAGGAGCAAAACACACATTCTTTTCAAATGCACATGGAACATCCTCTAAGTTAGACCACATTGTAGGTCACAAGACAAGGCTCCACAAATACAGGAAAACTGAAATCATACCAAGCATTTTCTCAGATCACAATGGCTTGAAGCTAGAAACCAATCTCAAGGGAAAAAAACAAACAAACAAACAAACAAAAACACTCTAACTCATGAAAACTGAATAACATGTTTTTAAGTAAGAAATGGGTACACAATGAGATTAAAGATGATATCAAAAACTTTCTGAAAAAACTTAACAATGAATACATAACAGTCTAAAACCTATGGGACACAGCAAAGGCAGTCCTCAGAGGGAAATTCATAGCAATACAGGCCTACCTAAAAAGGTCAGAAGCTTATACGAATGACTTAACCATAAAGCTGCAAGAACTAGAGGATCAACAACAAACAAAGCCCAGAGCAAGTAGAAGGAAGGAAATCATCAAGATTAGAGCAGAATTAAATAACTTAGAGACTAAAACCACAATCTGAACAATCAACAAGTCCAGAGCTGGTTCTTTGGGGAAAAAAAAAAAAAGCAAAATTGACAAGCCTTTAACCAGACTCATCAAGAAAAAGAGAGGGCCCAAATAAACAGAATCAGAAATGATAGAGGAGGATCACAATTGATATTTCAGAAACACAAAGGACTGTAACAAATTACTACAAACAACTATATGACAAGAAATATGGCAACCTGGGTGAAATGGACATATTTCTAGAAATGTATAACCTACCAAAACTGAATCTAAAAGAAGCAGAAATTCTGAATAGACCACTAACAACTAGTGAAATTAAAGAAGTAATCAACAATCTTCCAAAGCACAAGAGCCCTGGACCAGATGGCTACACAGGTGAATTTTACCAAACATTTAAAGAAGAACTAACTACTATTCATCTCAACCTATTCCCAAAAACACAACAAGAGGGAAGACTCCCAAACTCTTACTATGAGGCCAATATTATTCTAATCCCAAAACCAGATCAAGATAAAACTAAGAAAGAAATCTATAGGCCAATATCTTTTATGAACATAGATGCTAAGATTCTCAACAAAATATTGGCCAACAGAATCCAGCAATACATTAAAAAGATCATACACCATGATCAAGTGGGTTTCATCCCAGGGATGCAAGGATGGTACAACATTCCCAAATCAATAAATGTAATACACCACATCAACAAAATGAAAGACGAAAAACATATGAGCATATCAATAGATACTGAAAAAGTACTTGATAAAGTACAGCAACCATTTGTAATAAAAACATTCAGCAAAATGGGAATAGAGGGAGCATACTTCAACATCATAAAGGCCATACATGACAAACCTGAAGTCAACATCATAGTTAATGGAAAAAAACTGAAAGCTTTTCCCCAAGACCAGGAACAAGATAAGGCTGTCCACTTTCTCATCTTCTGTTCAACATTGTTTTGGAAGTTCTAGACATAGCTATCAGAGAAGAAAAAGGAATCAAAGGTATCCAAATTGAAAGGGAGGAAGTCAAACTGTCATTATTTGCAGATGATATGATAGTGTACATAAAAAACCTGATAAGGAGAGAAGATGGCGACAGAGTAGAGAGAAGTGCTGATGATGTTCTCAAGTACCAAAGCAGCTAGAGGACAAGATAGAGAGCATGAGACATCTTCAGGACCCTAGGAATTGGAGAGGGCAGCATCTGGACACAGGGGAACACAGCCCAGAGGCAGAGGAGGCCAACAGGACAGTAGGTGAGGCATTCCCGACCAACTGGTTGGTGTGCCTGAGGTTGGCTCTGGGCAGTGGCGGCTCTGCCCAGAGGGGCGCGTTTGACTGAGGCCAGCTCTGGGCTCTCTGGTGACTGGAAGTCTCAACAGTGAAGTGCGGGAATTGAGGGCAAACGCTGTAGGGAACTCTGAATTAAATTCTTGCAGGGGAAGGACTGTGTGAAAGACTCACTCCAGCAACCGGGAGAGGAGGCTCCTCACAGGGCTAGAGGCGGAGGAGAAGAGTCCTGCGGGAGAAGAGTCCTGTGGGAAGCCTGAGCTGGGGAGCAGGGAAGTGCACTGGCCGGGGCGGCAAGAGGGCCAAAAACGGTGCTGCTGGGCCACCAAGGAAACAGCAGCTAGAAGCCCCTGCAAGTGGGGAGGCCCAGCCCTGTGCAGCCACACAGGCCCCCAGGCTCCGTGGAAACTCCAAATGGCGAGCCGGTGAGCCAGGAACTAGTAGTGGGGGCAACAGACCCACCACTGTCAGGGACAAAGGCCTCACCGCCCATGCCTGGGAGGGGCTCATC
The DNA here is from genome assembly GCA_004026585.1 of Noctilio leporinus. Taxonomy (NCBI): domain Eukaryota; kingdom Metazoa; phylum Chordata; class Mammalia; order Chiroptera; family Noctilionidae; genus Noctilio; species Noctilio leporinus. Next base: position 3,646 of record PVIW01018279.1, on the reverse strand, counting down.
ATAGAGGCCGCTTAAAGGACTCCTCTGAGAGCTGGTTGGCTTGGAGGATTGGTGTCCGCCCCGGAAGGGTGGGGCAGTGTAGGCGACCCCGACAGTGTTGACAGACAGGGGCGGCCTCCTCCAGGAACTGTGAGGGCGGGGCCAGTCGTCACAAGGACCAGCAAAGTTGCGGGCTGCCCTGCAGGGGTGCTGGGTGCTTGTCCTGGGCAGGAACCTCTGCCAGGAGTGGGAGGGGGCACCCTGCGGGCTCCAGAATACCGGCACCCCTAAAACCCAGCCAGGCTGCAGAAGGCCCAGCCTACCTGGGGGCAGACACACAGAATCAGCCCTGACTGACAATCAAAGGCCCTGCCACATGCCAAAACTGGCTAGTCCATAGACTGTAAAGTCCTGACGAAGAAAAAGAGGCAGCCTCAGGAAAGGGATTGCTGCTAATCTCAAGCACCTGAGTTAGACCGAGAGCAATATGAAGTATTAATCCCCAACATATCCTTTGCAAAAGTTACTTCTCATATATTCTTAATCCCCCCCATACCTCAATCCACCTAAATACCCAAGACCCTCCTCCTACACTTGAATTAAAGTCTACTCACTCTTTGGCTATAATGCATTCCCAGTCCTCAATCTAAGTATTCCTCCCTTCCCCAGCCACCTAAAGCCTTTCTTTATTCTTTTCTTTCTTCCTTTTTTTTTTTTTAAATTTTTTCTTTTCCTTTTCTTCCTGGTAAAGCCCATAGATTCTGGCTCCACCAGGATGAATCAGAAATCATAAAGGGGGAACAGACACCTAAAACCTTTCTTTATCAATATTGATTTCTCTTTGTCTTGTGACCTTCTTCCACTTTTTCTTTCTTGCTTGCTTGCTTGCTTGCTTGCTTGCTTGCTTTCTCCTTTCTTTTCTCCCTGATAAAACTGGTCCTGGCTCCACCTGGACCAAACAGAGACCATAAAGGGTGAACAGACACCTGAACCTTATCTTTATTAATATTGATCTCTCTTTCTCTTGTGAGTATCTCCCTTTTTTTTCTTTCTTTTTTTTCCCTCTGCTAAAAGCCCTCAGGTCCAGGCTCCATCTGGACCAGTCAGGAATTATTAAGGGTGAACAGCCATCTAAACCATTTCTTCTTATTATTATTATCATTTTTATTTGTTTTTTCCTTTTGCATTTTTTTATTTGTTTGTTTGTTTGGTTTGATTTTGTATTTTGCTTTTGGTTTTATTTTTTTGTGTTTTTGTTTTTGTTTCTGCTAAAAACCCACAGTCCCAGAATACAACCAGACAGCCCAAATAAAGGAAACACCAAGAACAGCAAGTAGAGAAAATCTGGGAGATGGCAACATTGAACTACACAAATCTCCTATCAGAACGGTGCTCAACTAAGGCAAGGAAGCAAAGCAGATTAACGCAAGGAAAGAACAAAAATAAATAAATAAATAAATAAAAACAAGAACAGACATCCAAAATGTAGAAAAAAAGAATCAGTCCATCACCAAAAGGAAAGGAAGAATCCCCAGAAAGAACACAACATGAAACAGAGGCACCTGGAATATCAGATAAGGAATTCCAAAGAATGATGATAGAGAAGCTCAGTGAACTCAGCCACATCAAAGAACACTGTAAACAACTCCAGGAGAACTACAAAGAACTCCAGGCAAATTACAAAGAACTCCAGGGAAATTACAAGGAACTTACTGAGAACTACAACAGCATGAAAAAGGACATGGAAACTATCAAAAAGTTCGAGGAGGAAATGAAGAATACAATTTCTGAATTGAAGAATACAGTAGAAGGAATCAACAGTAGGCTAGAGGAAGCAGAGGAACAGATCAGCAAGTTGGAGGATAATGTAGACAAATACTCCAAGACAGTACAAGAGAATAAAAAAAGGCAGAATAAGACTGAAGAGGGGTTAAGAGAGCTGCAGGACAACATGAAACGTAACAACATTCGCATTATAGGGATACCAGAAGGAGAAGAGAAACAAGGAATGGAAAACCTCTTCAAAAAAGTCATGATAGAAAATTTCCCTAACATGATGAGTGAAAACATGAATCCAGTTCAGGAAGCACAGCGGGTCCCAATGAGGATCAACCCAAACAGACCAACACCAAAGCACATTATTATTAAAATGGCTAATTTCAAAGAAAAAGAGAGAATCCTAAAAGCATCAAGAGAGAAAAGACAAATAACATACAAAGGGACTCCAATAAGGCTATCAAATGATTATTCAACAGAAACAATTCAAGCCAGAAAGGAATGGCAAAAAGTATTTCAAGCAATGATAAACAAAGGCCTGCAACCAAGAATACTCTACCCAGCAAGGCTCTCATTCAAGACAGAAGGAGAAATAAGGAGCTTCCCAGACAAAAAAAAAAGACTGAAAGAATACATCTCTACCAAACCAGCATTGCAAGAAATGCTAAAGGGTCTGCTTTAAAAATTAGTAAAAAAATAAAATGAAGAAACAGAGAAAGCCAAAGAGGAATACAGACACAAAGGGAGAAAATGGCAAAGAATAAGTATCAATCAATAATAACCTTAAATGTAAATGGATTAAATGCACCAATCAAAAGACATAGGGTAGCCGAATGGATAAGACAACATGACCCACATATATGCTGTTTTCAAGAGACCCACCTCAGAACAAAAGATCGACACAGATTGAGAGTGAAGGGATGGAAAACTATATATCAAGCAAATGGACATGAAAAAAAAGCTGGAGTAGCAATACCGATTTCAGATAAAATAGATTATACAATGAAGGACATAAAAAGGGACAAAGATGGACATTTCATAATACTTAAGGGAAAATTTCATCAAGAAGAAATAACTCTGCTAAACATATACGCAACCATAGGAGCTCCGAAATATATAAGGAAAATCTTGGAAGACTTTAAGAAAGACATAGACAGCAACATACTCATAGTAGGGGATTTTAATACCCCACTATCAATAATGGACAGATCTTCCAAACAAAAAATCCCGAGATGTTGTGGTATTGACCAACACTCTAGAGGAAATGGACCTAACTGAAGTATACAGAGTCTTTTACCCCAAATAAGCAATATACACATTCTTTTCAAATGCACATGGGTCATTCTCCAAGATAGACCACATGGTATGTCACAAGACAAGCCTCCACAAATACAGGAAAATTGAAATCATACAAAATATCTTCTCAGATTACAATGGCTTGAAACTAGAAACCAAATACAAGGGAAAAACACAAAAATTGTCTAACTCCTGGAGACTGAATAACATGCTTTTAAGCAATGAAGGGGTCAACAATGACATCAAAGATGAAATCAAAAAGTAGCCAAGTGCTGGAAACAGCCTAAGTGCCCATCAGTGGATGATTGGATCAAAAAACTTTGAAACATTTACACAATGGAATTCTATATAGCAGAAAGAAAGAAGGAACTTGTACCCTTTGCAACAACATGGATGGAACTAGAGAGTATTATGCTTAGTGAAATAAGCCAGTCAGTGAAGGACAAATATCATATGATCTCACCCATTACGGGACAATAATGAGCAAAACTAACAACAAGCAAAACAGACCCAAGTATATGAATACAAGGAATAGGCCTTCAGTGGTCAGGGGGAACGGGGTTGGGGGGAGGGAGGAGGTAGAGGCAAAGAAGGG
>PVIW01018278.1:0-11997 GCA_004026585.1 Noctilio leporinus | reverse complement strand
TTGCTTCATTCTTGGAAGCCTCATCAAAATTCTCCACAAGATCTGGAACTTCATCATCATCATCCTCTCCTGTAGCAAGTGGTGCTTTTCCATCCACAGATTGTTTGGGCAGAGCTTCAGCTAGTCTCCTTAAACTAGTCAGGCTGTCTGCACCAAGCTGGTTTAAGATGCTGGGAAGCATTTCTGTCAGCTGCTTTGTTTCAGCATGGCCTGTGATGGTGAAAGTGTTGGCTGCCAGAGATGCCTGAACTTTAGGGTTGTTAAAGTGGACCACAGTTCCTTGGTTTGTGAACATATTTACCTCTTCAATACCAGAGATATTGTTTACCCCTAACTTCTTTAAGGAGAACTGAAGTTTTTTATCATCTGCTGTAGCTGTTCTGGGAGCCACCTTCTTCTTTCTACGAGCAGTGCCTTTCCCACCAATGCGCACTTGTGCCTGCAGTTTGGCGAGCTTCTCTTGGTTCATGATAGTTTCTTTCATCTTGTTGGAGAGAAAACGGGGCTGCACGGGGGACTAGGGCTGGTGCTCAAGGGGGTCTTTGGCAGACCAGCTCTGGATTCACTTTCTGAGACAAGTTTATTAGGGAGAAGACTCGCTGTACCATAAAAGATGAGAGATCCAAATGTAACCCTTTCTTTGAGCTCTGGATTTCATGGTTTATGTTTTGATGTGTCTCAAAGCAAGAGATATGTTTCAGGTGGTCCTCACTAGGAATGAAAGGGAAAAACATCAAGGAGACAAAAACCCCAACATTAGCATACTGAGACTCCTTGGGAGATCTGTGTGGATCACAAAAGTGAAACCTCTATAAAGAGATGCTGCAACATGACCTCCCCCTGTCAACCCAGCCATAGCTGAATAACCACAAGCATGAGCTCCTGACTGAAGCTAGGCAAATTGGATTCCCTACTGGGAATTTGACATTAGGAAGATTAAGATTTAGAGGTTATATGGATAATGTCTGTTTGGAAAAAGTTCATCTGTTGTTAATAAAACAAGAATGCTTTTCGTGACATCAATGCAAACTGACAGCCAAGGAGAGTGGACTGGAATGCACTTGTGTGAACAGTGATGAGTCCACTGTGCTAATCAGTGGGGGCAGTGATACCCAAACGTGAGCATATGTACTGTGTGGTCATTGCATTCAAAATGACTAAGCAAAGAATCTTCATCAAATTTTGTATTAAACTAGAACATCCCTCCACGGAAACTCTTCTGATATTTCAGAAGACTTTCAAGGATAATGCAATGAGTACAATGCAAATGAAGTATGACACTTTAAAGCAAATAAAGAATCTGTTGAAAGTGATTCACATTTCGGAAGGTCTGCAATAAGCAAAATGGCTGAGAATGTCGAACATGTATGGCTGCAATTCACAAACATCAGAAAACTGTGTGAGGTCCCAAGGTGCCTAATTTGAAAGAGACTGAGGTATAATTGTCCTATGTACAATGTTTCTTGTATCTTGTATCTTCTTCAATAAATGCCTCTATTTTTCACAGTACATGGCTGAATACTTATTGGACAGGCCTCATATGTCACTGAGGCTGAGTCATGGATTCTAAATACAAGCATCATTGATTCTTGAATGCACCTCCCCTCTGCAAACCTGGTTCCTGCCTTTATTGATTCTTGGTTATCCACCACTTTCTGGGGCTCCTTACACTACCCCAGTACCTTCCTAACATAACCCCACGTTTTTAAATTATATTTTATTGATTATGCTGTTACACTTGTCCCAATTTTCTCCTTTGCCCCTTCCCCACTGAGTACCCCTCCACTCCCTCAGGCAATCCCCACACCATTATTCATATCCATGATTCATGCATATAAATTCTTTGGCTACTCCATTTCCTATACTGTACTTTACATCCCCATGGCTATTCTGTGACTACCAATTTGTACTTCTTAATCTCCTCACCTCTTTATCTGTTCCCCCAAACCCCCCCCCCCCAATCTGGTAACCATCAAAATATTATTTTAATTCAATTGTTGATAGGAATATACTTATTGCCATTTTATTGTTCTTAGTTGTGATCTTCTTTTTCTTAAATAAGTCCCTTTAACATCTCATATAATAATGGCTTGGTGATGATGAACTTCATTAAATTTCTTTTGTCTGATGAGGTCTTTATATGCCCTTTGATTCTAAATGTTAGCTTTGCTGGGTGGATCAATCTTGGTTGTAGGTCTCTGCTTTCATGACTTTGAATATTTCTTGCTAATCCCTTCTAGCCTGCAAAGTTTCTTTTGAGAAATCAGCTGACAGTATTATGGGAACTCCTTTGTAGACAACTATCTGCTCTTCTCTTGCTGCTTTTAAGATCCTCTCTTTATCTTTAACCTTTGGCATTTTAATTATGTATGATGTTTTTTGATGTGGTCCTCTCATTTAGGTCCATTCTTATTTGGAACTCTCTGTGCTACCTGGACTTACATGTCTTTTTCCTTCACCAAATTAGGGAGGTTTTCTTCTTTATTTTTCAAATAGATTTCCAGTTTCTTGCTCTTCCTCTTCTCCTTCTAGCACCCCCATGATGCTTGAAGTTGTCCCAAGGCTCCTTATACTATCCTTGTATTTTTGGACTTTTTCTTCTTGTCTTTCTGTTTGTTTGTTTCCTTATATTCCATATCATTGATTTTCTTCTCAGCTTCATCCATTCTACTGTCAATTTCTGAGAAATTATTCTTTATCTCCATTAATGTGTCCTTTATTTCTGCCTGGATAGTTTTTATGCTGTTGAGGCACTCACTAAGTTCCTTGAGCATCCTTATAACCAATTATTTTAATTCTGCATCTGATAAACTGCTCATCTCTGTCTTATTCAGTTCTTTTTCTTGAACTTTGATCTGTTCTTTCATTTGAGCCATGTTTATTTGTCTCCTGATTTTGGAAGCCTCCCTGTGTTTGTTTCTCTATGTATAAGATAGAGTTGCTATCACTCCATGTCTTGGTAGCATGACCTAATGTAATAGGTGTCATGTAGGGTCTTGTGGCATGCTAGATTCACCCCCTATGTGGGTTGAGTACATCTTCCTATTGTAATTGAGCCTTGATTGCTATTGGCAGGTCACTGGGAAGGATTTACCCGGGCCAGCCAGCTGCAAGGACTGGCAATGACCATTGACCACCCACCTATATTCTCCATGAAGAATCAAGTGTGCAAGGGCAGGGTGGAGGCACTCCAACATGGTATGTAGCTGTCCACTGGATCACAGGCTCTAGGGTTTCCCAGGTGATGTAGACCAGGGTCAGCTACCCTCTGTGTTCTGCCTGGGGCCACCCAGCATGAGATCCCAAACAATCTGCAGATGGCTGCTACTTGTGCTTGGTTGGGAGCTTTAAGGCAAAGCCAAACTTAGATCCAAAGCTGGCTGCTGCTAGTGTCAGGCCTGGGGCCACTTAGCCACAGGTATGGGGGCTGGGGACTCACTGAGGCTGGCTATTACTTGTTTGAGAAGATTTAAGAAGGTGTGAAGCCTGAGCCAAAACCAGCCTTTCATATAGAAAAACCACTGTTAACAGCTTGGGTGGGCCCTTAAATTGGGTGGGGAGGAGCCTCAGGGGTTCCTCAAGACTGATCCAAACAAGTGAGCCAGGTTGATGGAGTCTCAGATATGGCCCTCAACCTGCCCACTCTGTGGCTATCTCAGGGAAGAGCTCATAAAAAGAACAATGGCCTGTGTCAACTTTCTGTTTTTGAAGAAAGCTAACCCCCAGCTATTGCCCTGATGCCAGATAATTCAGCTCCACTTCATATGCCACTGGTGCCTTTCAAGCTGCCAACCCAGTGCTGGAGTTCAGAAGGAGTGAGTCTGAGTAAGTCTGTGTATGGTCCCTCCAATAGAAACTGCTTGGGATTTCAGTAGTTACTTTTATTCACTCCAATCCCACTGGTTTTTGCAGCCAGGAGTTATGAGGACTTATCTTCCTGGCACTAGAACCCTAGGCTTATGGAGGCTGGTGTAGAGCTGGGATTCTGAACTCTCAAGATATCTCTTCCATATTTTTATCTACCACACATGGGAGTGGGGCAAACCCACTTTATGTCTCCATGTCTCTGCATCTCCTACCTGGATAGATGTGCTTTCTTTAATTCCGTAACTGTCAGACTTCCATTCAACTTGATTTGTGGCAGTTCTGAGTGATGGTTTTTCTATAGGTTAATTGTAATTTTGATTGTGGTTGTGCAAGAAGGTGAGCCATATTTACTTATACCTCCATCTTGTCCATCTTGACTGGAAGTACTTAAAGCCCTATCTTTTAAACTAAGTTCACCACAGCCCATTTCTATTGCTTGCAAACCAAGTGACTAATATAATATAATTTGGAGAGGGTAAAAGTAATCAAACTGTATTGAATAATATGACCACAGATTTCCACACTGTTCATGTGGTGAGTAGCAAGAATCTATACTTTGAAATTAGAGAAAGGTTATAATTCTAGCTCAGCTGCATGTTGGCTGAGCAGCTTAGAGTCAACTTATGTCTCTGTGCCTTGATTTTCTAGACTGAAATGGGGATGAAACTGAAGATCTCTCAGAGCTATTTTAAAGAATACAGGAGACACCATGTGTAAAGCACTGCATAGATATATAGTCTTCAAATGGGAAGTCTGAGACAGAGGAGGAATTGTCTTCTCAAGGTCATACTGGAGCCAGGTATGGTCACAGTGGCTGCAGGGATGAAAAAGATGCAGCCTGGATCTACCTAACTTATCTAACCCTACTTTAAAATGCCTAACAAAGTTTCCCCTTGGAAAGTCTAGTCCTTGGGAGAATAACTTGACCGACATCAAAAAAGGGGGTATGTTAATCCCAGCCAGCTAGGTATCCCTTGTGAAAAGAAATTTGGCCACTTCTGGGTGAGAACCAAAAGCAGAAGGATGAACTGAGGTGATAAGTCCCAAGTTACTGCACATATTCAAAACCTTCACATTATGGCCTGAAACCTACATTTTTAACCTACCCATCACTTCAAATTCCTCAATCTGGTGACACAATAATAATACTCATTCCCTGCTATACAAGTAAAGCTAATGGATGTGGGCTGAGTTAGTTTCCCACCAACCCATGAACATTCTCCCATCAACAGTTTAAACTTAGGATGTTAAGACTTGAGTAAAAAGCCAAAAACAGCAGGACAAATATTACATGATTCTATATGAATGAAATATCCAGAATGGGCAAATCTATAGACACAGGAATGAGATATATGGTTGTCAGGACTAGTGAGCACAGGCTTTTTTTTTTGGTGTGGGGTGGAGTGATGAAAATACTCTGGATTTAGACAGTGATCATGAGTGTACAAGTTTGTGAATATACTAACAACCACTGGATTTTATACTTTAAAGTGGTAAATTTCATGATACATGAATTATATCATAAACCAAAAAAATGGAAGGAGGTTGATTCAAGATGGCAGAGGAATAAATGGAAAGTACTCTAACCTCCCAGCACCAATCTGGAATTACAACTAAATTGTAGAGAAATCATCCAGAATAACCAACTGAGCACTTCATAACTATGGACAGACAGAAGAAACCACTTCCCCATAATCTGGCTGGTAGGAAATGCAAAGGAGGTGCAAGAGGGCTGGTTGGGTTCCCAAGGGCTGCAGCTGAAGTTCTGAGGGATATTTCATCAGCCAAGGGTTCCCCTTGAGAAGTATGGATATAAACCCCAAGCTGGGCTCCCAAGTCTATAGTACCAGAGCTGGAAAAAACTCAGGTAACACCCAGCTGTGAAAAGAAGCAGGGTTTATGTCTTCCAGGAAGAGATGGCTGAAGATGCAGAGAGCCTCTTAAAGGGCCAATGCATACATTTTGTTTGCAACAATTTACCCTGGGCTACAGCAGAGGGAGGGCAGACTGGATTAGAGACGCTTGAGGAAAGTCTAGGGCTGGTGACTCTGGAGAGAGAATTAAAGAAACAGCTACCAGGATCCCTATGCAGAGTCATTCTCCATGCTGCAGAAACCATTACTCTCAGAGTACTCCTCTTCAAGTAGCATCAGCCTGAGGGGAAGCGATAGCCCAGCCCACAGGAATTACTTGACCCAACCCTGTGGTGCTTAAGTGGAACTGCTTATTACAGCCTGATTAGATTAACAATGATCAGGTCAATGGCTTAGTTTAACATCTAAGGCAGAAAATACAAAGAAGCAGCAGAAATGGGAAGACAAAGAAACAGATTCCAAATGAAAGAATAAGAGAATTCTCCAGAAGAACTAGATGAAGTGGAGGCAAGCATTTATCATATAAAGAGTTTAGGGAGAGCCCTGGCTGGTAGCAAAGTGGATAAGGTGCTGGCCTGCGAACCCAAAGGTCACTGGTTTGATTCCCAGCCAGGGCAACATAACCAGGTTGCAAGCCAGGTCTCCAGCCAGGTCTGTAGCTGGAGGCAGGTGAAAGGCAACCATACATCGCTATCTCTCTCCCTCCCTTTCTCCCTTTCCCTCTCTCTGAAAACTAATAAATAAAAATCTTTTTAAAAAATAAATAAAAATAAAATGTTAATTAAAAAAAAAAAAAGTTTAGTGAGAACCAAGATGGCAGAGGAGTAAGTGGAGCTACACCAATCTCCTCCCAACACCAAACTGGTATTACAACTTAATTGGGGAGAAATCATCCAGAATAACCAACAGAACACCAATTGAAGAGAAATATTATTACCAGGGACAGAACAAAAGAGCTGATTCATCACAACGTGACCAGTAGGAAGTGCAGAGACTTTAGAGGCTGGCAGGGCTCCAATGGGTAGCAGCTGAAAAGATGGAGAAACCTCTCAGCAGCCTGAGAAGGGTGCTTCCACCTGAGAAGGGTGGAAACCCCCAGCTGGGCTTCCCAGCCTACAGCAACAAAGCTGAGAGTGAAACAGCACCCAGCTGTAAAAAGCAAAAAGCAGCCAGGTTTAGCCGGCTTGACAGAGAATTCTTAAATGGACTACGCACAAAAATCGAGTGGCACTCACTTACCATGGGCTCCAGCAGAGGGAGGGCACAGTGGACTAGAGACATTTAAGGAAGGTTTGGGCCACTGGCTTTAGTGGGAGAGTTGAGGGAGCAACCTGTGAGTCCAGTGCTGACCCATCCCCCATACAGCCAACATTCTACTCTTCTCCAAAGGGCATGAGCCTGAGGAGAAGCCACAGCGCCACCCATAGGAATTAATCTGCCCCACCCAGCTGTGCCTAACCCTGACCTCAGATCACAGGTTGTTTGGATTAACAACTGAATTCATCTGCCCCACCCAGAGGTCCCTAAAACTGACAACTCATCATAGACTGATTGAATTAATAACTAAAGGAGACAGACAAAGACAGTGAGTCTCTGGTAATCTCCAACTGGCTGACTGACTAGGCCCAGACTGGGACACGAGATGCCATCACTAAGCACAGATCCAGGAAGTTAAAAGAGTGCACCTCTGCACCACAGAAGGTGACACCACTAAGACAGTAAGTCAAACCAGACCAATCTAAGAAGCAGAAACAAACAAGAGCCACCTAAAATGGGGAGACAAAGAAATAAACCCTCAGCAAATGGAAAGGAGGAATCCCCAGGAAGAGAGCAAAATGAAATAGAGGCAAGCACACTCTCAGACATGGAATTCAAAATAATGATGATAAAGAAGCTCAATGAGCTCAGGGAGTTCAAAGAAAACTATAAACAACTCCAAGGGAACTATGAAGAACTCCAGGAAAGCTATAAGGAACTTACTGAGAACTACACCAGCATTAAAAGGACCTATAAACTATCAATAAGAGCCAGGAGGAAATGAAGAATACATTTCTGAATTGAAGAACACAGTAGAAGGAATCAAAAGCAGGCTAGAGAAAGCAGAGGATCAGATCAGCAAGCTGGAGGTCAATGTAGAAAAAATTCCCAGACAGTGAAACAAAATGAAAAAAGGCTGAAAAAGAATGAAGAGGTTTTTTTGTTTGTTTGTTTTTAAGATATTATTTATTATTTTTAGATAGAGGGGAAGGGAGAGAGGCAGAGAGAGAGAGAGAGAGAGACATCTATATATGGTTGCCTTTCACCTGCCTCCAGCTACATACCTGTCTGGAGACCTGGCTTGCAACCTGGTTATGTGCCCTGGCTGGGAATCAAACCAGTGACCTTTGGTTTCGGAGGCCGGCACCTTATCCACTGAGCCACCAGCCAGGGAAAATGAAGAGGTTTTAAGAGAGCTACAGGACAACATGAAATGTTATAACATCTGTATCATAGGGATACCAGAAATAGAAGAGGAAGAGCAAGGGATAGAAAACCTGTTTGAAAAAGTAATGACAGAAAACTTCCCTAACTTGAGGAGCAAAAATGTCATGCAAACTCAGAAAGCAGAGAGGGTCCCAAGGAAGATGAACCCAAACAGGCCCACTCCAAAACACATCATCATGAAAATGGAAAATTTCAAAGACAAGGAGAGAATCCTAAAAGCAGCAAGATAGAAACAGCTAATAACATACAAGGGGGCTCCCATAAGGTTATCAACTGATTTCTCAACAGGAACACAACAAGCCAAAAGGGAATGGAAAAACATATTTCAAGCAATGAAAAAAAAGGCCTGTAACCAAGAACACTCTACCCAGTAAGGCTGTCATTCAAAATAGAAGGTGAAATAAGGAGCTTCCCAAACAAAAGTCTAAAGAATACATCTCCACCAAACTGGCATTGCAAGAGATGCTAAAGGGTCTGCTTTAAGAAGATGAAGAAACAGAGAGACAGGAACACAGGTACAAAGGTAAATGGATTAAATGCACCAATCAAAAGACATAGGGCAGCTGAATGGATAAGAACCAACTTGAACTTATGAATGATTTAAAGTGATCTTGTTATAAATAGATTTTACTAAATAAGGTACAACTTTGTATACTACATGTATCTGCATTGCTGCAGGTTAAGTTTATTTTCTTAGATTGGAATCACTTCACAATATGGGAAAATCAGGTTACTTCCAATAACTCAGATAAATCAAATGCAGTTAAGGAAGAAGAAAAATCTAAGAAAATGTGGATGTATATTACATAGAAGACATGCTATCTTTCTTATTCACTGTTACAAAATATGTGCTTATTTGTGGGTGTGTAATATATAAATTTTATTAGCAACTTATGTTTTAAATAAGTCATGGGTCATGGGTGTGTTGTGAAATCAGTCAATCTTTAGGTTAGAAAAGATGCTGAGAATGAAGGCCAATTTTGATGGAATTTGCAAACTACCAAACTATATGATTCATGTACATAGACAATATATATTCTCATATTAGCATGTAAATTAGATGAGATTCCTTTCAACTAAATAGTGGAAATATACATTTCCAGTTATGAAGGCCCCCAAACTAAGGATGCTTGGGAAAAAGAATGAATGCTATAGTAAACTTTATTATTGAAATGTGAACATACCTAATCTCTACCTCAACAAACTCTTAAATAGTTCAGGGGTTAGTTTAAGACTACAGAGGAACTCAACCACAAGTTCAAAATATAGCTAGAATACTATTCTACAAAATTATTTAAATCCTAGGGATTTTTATTTTTTACCTCAACTTAGTAGACAAAATAATTTCTACTCTGGGGACCAGCTAAGCACTGCAAGTGCCATTATTTCTGAAGGCTTCAACTTGTAAAACGCATGTAGAGGGAAAACAGAGGGTATTGAAAGAATTAAGACCTGTTGACAGCCTAAATAAATAAATAAATAAATCTACTATTTAAGATGGAAAATTCCAAAAAGAATAAGTTGTAGTTCCAGTAGCTTAAAATAAAGTTGAGATGTATTATTGGTGGGGAGAATCTAACTCAAAAATCAAATTCATTTTTTACTATGGGTTTCGCACTGTCTCTAGGACAACTTTTACAAAAGTGAATTCTGTAATACATCATTTCTGTGATATATTTCACAAAAATAGCATTCCAGGGTAAAATAAGTATTAAAGAAGAAAAACTGCTTAATCTTGGTACAATATATCTAAAATACTATTATTTAACATGTAATGATTATGTAAACTATTGATATATTTAAAAATTTTTGTATTAGCTCTTCAAAATCCAGTATGGCTTTAAATATGTGTAAAAATATATATGGGTATAAATGTATTTTTGGATGTGTTTGGTAATATTACAATTCATATTACTTAAAAGAGTAATTCTTTAAACAAATGAATTAATGTAGGCATTTTGAAATAGTTAAAAGAAAACTTTGTATTAATATGATTTGAGAAGCTGACAGAAGGCAGTAATGGTGAATTTTCTGGATGTGAAAGGAAAAAAAAAAAAAAAGCACACATAATAGACAGGGGGAGGTTAAGAAGAGCAAAGGAAATTGAGAAGCCAAAGAATTTATATGCATGACTCATGGACATGAACTAAAAGGGGCATTGCTGGAGGAAATGGGGTACTGGGTGGAGGGTAGTAAACTGGGGGAAATTAGGACAACAGTAGTAACAAAATAAATAAAATATATTAATAAAAATAATAAATAAATAATAAAGAGTTTAGAGTAATGGTTATAATACTCAATGGCATGAGAAAGACATAGAAACTATACAAAAGGCCCAGTCAGAAATAAATAATGCAATGTCTAAGACAAATAATACATGAGAAGGAATAAGCAAGCAGTTGGATGAAGCAGAGGACAGAATCAGTCTTTCAGAAGATAAGGTAGAAAAAACACCAAGGTAGGACAGCAAAAAGAAAAATATTAATGAAGATCCCCAAGATGGCGACAGAGTAGAGAGCAGTGCTGATGGTGTTCTCGAGTACCAAAGCAGCTAGAGGACAGGATAGGGAGCGTGAGACGTCTTCAGGACCCTAGGGATTGGAACGGGCAGCATCTGGACACAGGGGAACAGAGCCCAGAGGCAGAGGAGGCCAGCAGGACAGTAGGTGAGGCGTTCCCGACCGACCGGCCGGCGGGCCGAGGTCAGCTCTGGGCAGAGGCGGCTCTGCCCAGAGGGGCGCATTTGACTGGGGCCAGTTCCGGGCTCGCTAGTGACTGGAAGTCTCAACAGAGAGGTGCGGGCAGCGAGGGCGAACGCGGTAGGGAACCCGGAATTGAACTCTTGCAGGGGAGGGACTGTGTGAGAAACTCACTCTGGCAACGGGGAGAGGAGGCTCCATGCGCGCGCGCAGGGCTAGAGGCAGAGAAGAGTCCTGTGGGAAGCCGGAGCGGGGGAGCAGGAAGTGCACCAGCGGGGCGGCGAGAGGGCCGAAAACAGAGCTGCTGGGCCACCGGGGAAACAGCAGCTAGAAGCCCCTGCGAGGGGGGAGGCCCAACCCTGCACAACCACACAGGCCCCCAGGCTCCGCGGGAAACTCCAGGCGGCGAGCCCGAGAGCCTGCGAGCCGGGAACTAGTGGCAGGAGACCCACCATTGCTGGAGACAAAGGCGCGCCGCCCACGCCTGGGAGGGGCTCATCACAGAGGCCGCGCGTAAAGGACTCCGAGGAGAGCTGATTGGCTTGGGGGCGTGGTGCCCGCCCCGGAAGGGCGGGACAGTGTAGGCGGACCCCTGGACAGTGTTGACTGACAGGCCCGGCCTCCTCCCGGAGCTGCGGGGGCAGGACCAGTCGTCGCAAGGACCAGCGAAATTGCGGGCTGCCCTGCGGAAGTGCTGGGGGCGTGTCCTGGGCCGGAACTTCCGCCAGGAGTGGGAGGGGGCTCCCTGCGGGCTCCAGAACACCGGCAGCCCTAACACCCAGCCAGGCTGCTGAAGGCCCAGCCTACCTGGGGGCGGACACTCAGAATCAGCCCTACTGTGACAATCAGAGGCCCTGCCATGCACCAAGACCCCGCTAGAATATAGACTATAGACTGTAAAGTCCTGACCAAGAAAAAGAGGCAGCATCAGGAAAGGGATTGCTGCCAATCTCAAGCACCTGAATTATACCGAGAGCAATATGAACTATTAAGCCCCAACATATCCTTTGCAAAAGTTACTCCTCACATATTCTTAATCCCCCCTATACCTCAATCCACCTAAATACCCAAGA
>PVIW01018277.1:0-11998 GCA_004026585.1 Noctilio leporinus | reverse complement strand
TATATTTAGAAATGCTGTTTTTGGTGAAGTCTAAGTTTTTAAAGAAAATCTCTTAAAATGTTCATTGTCTGTGACCTCTATGCTGACCCTCAGAGTTCAGACCATTTTGTAGTTTTCTGAATTTGATCCTTACTTTAGATTATTTAGAAGGTCCAATCTTGGGACTGTAAAAACACCTTTGTTTTATATCTTAGCTTTAGGACTTGTGTAATAGCCATTTGTATTTGTTTCTCTTTGTTACTTGAGTTCTGTGATTGTGCTTTCAGATCAGTCATAGGGATAGGCATCCTCTGAAGTACATTAAGTGGCAGAAACACTCCTGGCTTCCCCAACACAATAACGTTGGTTTCAGGTGCTTATTAGAGGTCTGTGTACAGTCATATTGGAGCTCTTGGTGTAAAGGAAAATGGAAAATTTCCAAAAAGAATGTTTTAAGGACACTCTTACCAAGCACCTGGTAGAACTCTCCTTGCTAGCCTGAACTTTCAGGAACACCCAGGTAACAGATATAAACTATTTCATCTCACGTCCTGACTGTTGCGTGGGGACTGGGAAGGCAGGAGGAGACGCACTAAGACAGCTCTGACATATGGTCAAGTCCTCAATAAATGGTAGTGACTGCTTTCATTATTATTATTAATGGTAGTAGTAATAATAGTCAAAAGTGTTCAATTCTATGTGATTTCATTTCAGCTCCCTGAAAGGGCAATATTTCAAATAAAACATAATTCAAGCAGTTGTGGAGTTTGAGTGGCAGCTGGAAGAAGTGCAAATATTCTGGGTGAAAAAGGAGCAGAGTCCTGCCCTGACTATGTCAAGCACATGAGCAAGAAGTTGGATGCCAACTGTTCAGATGTTCACCTTTCTTTATTAGCTGAATTAGTGTTTTACTGTTTAAAAAAATGTCTGTGTTTAAATACTTATAATATATTCACGATTTCATTGACATCTTGACATTACCGACCCATGAATAAGAAATGGAAAAAAGAAATCTGAAAATTAATATTTGTAAAAGCAATTAGAAAGTACTCAGTTTTTCTATTTTCAACTATTCTATCCCTCCATCTTGGGGTAGGATTATTTGACTCTTCACTAATTCCAGTTCCTTATTTTAATTTTTTAACATTTTATTTCATTATTTCTAGAAAGTGGGGAAGGGAGAGAAGCAGAGAGGGAGAGAGACATCAATGTATGGTTGCCTTTCACCTGACTCCAGCCACAGATCTGACTGGAGACCTGGTTTGCAACCTTGTTATGTGCCCTGGCTGGGGAATGCAACCTGTGACTTTTGGGCTCGCAGCCCAGCACATTACCCACTGTGTTACCAGCCAGGGCCCTTATTTTTTTAAGTTCTATATACTTTAAGCAGGGTGTAGAAAAGAAACATGAAATCACTATCTAAATTTGAAAGAAAAAGAAAAAGAAATGGAACAGTCATGAGGGAATAAAAGTTTACAAATAGCAAATTGGAATAATGAGGTGGTCAATCAAAATATTTTGAAAATATAATGCCTAATATTTTATCTAACATTACCTATTAGTTTTGAAAACTGAACTTTATTTCCAGCACAGAGTGAACGAAAGTAGAGGTAACTGTAGAACTCATGAAGTGTTAAGAGGTTTTGCCACATGGTGTCCTTCTGTTATAACAGCTGATTAGTAGGTATCACCTTAATGTACTTGTGGTATTGGGCCCTTATATGACACCTTCCATTATTAGAGAATTCATTATGAGACCAAAGCACTGACAGACAATGAGATATAATGTTTAAACATTGCCTGACTACATGGCTCCTGGAGGAAGGCTGCCTGCAGTTCCCTGCTCTGTTTGAACCTCAGTTTTAGTGTTTACCCTGCCAATTAAGGACAATAATGCTCATTTCATAGGATTAAATGAATCAATATATATAAAGCTCTCAGAAAATGCCTAACCTATACTAGTACTTAATAATCATGAGTGGCAACAATGACAGTAATGATAATCAACAGTAGAGGGTAATTATTTCATCAAGTTATATACTTGGATTATTTAAATCAGTATGCTGAAGGCAAGTGAAAGAAAACATTGCTAACTTGCATGTTTTCCTTAAGCGGGAGATACTTTTATATAATGCTATCAATGAGTTCCATTTTCAGATTTTGCTTTTCATACACAAATGATCCCAACCTAAAACTGACATCCACAGACTATCTGAGCGTTTGTGGCAACTGCTTAGCAGAAAATGCCTGGAGACCTGCAGGCATCACGCACACCTACCTGCTAAAGGTAAGACTTTCTAGCAGCTCTTAAGACACTTGTTTATTGTGCATACACTGGACCTTTTTGCCAAGATTAAATTATTTCCAAAGCAAATAAAGTACGATTTCACTTTTCCATATATTATTACAGTTGAAGCTCTATATAACTTGAGGGCAGAATAAAAGAGAATGTTACAAAAGAAGCATTTTTTAAAAGTAAGTGACAACATTTCTACCTTTTTCTTCACACCAGCAGCTACTCTTTCATCAAGTTGTTTTTGATAATATCTATAAACTAGATGGTTAAGGAATATGCAAGTCAATCTTTGATAATTATTTGAGTTTAAACACCCAACAGGTAGTACTAGGATTTCAGTACTCCAGCTAGTTCTTTAGTTTACCTAATTTTGGAAATAGTTACCTCCCAAAATAAGGGTACCAGGAAAAGCATCATGTGATTGTCATTGAATTTTGGAGAGCCTTTTGTTTTTGCACAGTTCTTTACCAATATTAGCTGTCACTATCAGAGTTGTTTTGAAAAGTCAAGAAAATACTGCACTACTAATAATGGAGCTGATACATAAATAAGATAAATGTTAGTGAAGGGATTTCTTTGACCTTATTCTTTAGATGCCTTTAGTACCTGTAAGTATAGTATTAATGGATTGTCTTTCCTTAAAGGCAGTGGAAGTTACTGCAAATCATGAAAGAAGAAGCAATGGTCTGAACACAAACAATAGCCTGGGGAGGGATGGGGAAGGAAGAGGCAGGGGCCTGGGTGGAGGTGGGTGAGGCAGGGTGGGAAGTTGGGGACATCTGTAACAGTGTCAACAATTTAAATAATGGAAAACTAAAGGCATTTCTCTCATTCACACAGTTGTCAGCTACTCAATATGGGAGAACTGAAAACTACATAAAGTCATGGGAATTTAAAAACAAACAAGCTGTCCTGAAAAAGGGCAAAAAGGATGTGGACCTTCTTAGGGAATGTGAATTTCTGAATAACAGCAGCTCACTGACTGTGTATGTACAACTGATGAGATGTACAGGCATATACATGACTGTGTACGTACAGGGAGACAGAATGCAGAGCAGGAATGCATAAATGAAAAATTACAGGTGTTGAAATCAAATACAAAAGAGTCACCTCTTTCAATATAACTTTACCCTTCATTCAGGTCTGCCTTGGTCTGTATATTTTGGTGTGCATAGAAAATAAAGTTTCCTAATTATAGTATATGGAGTCCACTTTGTCCTGGGTGACTTGGAAAGCTTTTGAATTGCACAAACTTATTTAAAGGCAAAAATACATTTGTTTTTTACAGTCCTTGGATCTTGGCTTTTTCTGATTTTTCATTCAGGTTGTATATCATCTATAATTTTGTAGTTTTATAAAATCTGATGACAAGAGCTGGATAAATGTGCACTCCACTCCATGCATTGCAAGAAGATTGGAAATGTTTCTTCTGTAGAGCAATTGAATATAACATCAGTGTGTTCTCTGTACCTATGACTCTTGTTTCTGAGTTGTTGTTGTTTTCAGATTCCACATATATGTGAAATCATAGTGCATTTGTCTTTCTTTGTCAGACTTATTTCACTCGTATAATACCTTCCAAGTTTATTTTACTGCTTTTTTTGCTGCTGTTTGTGGGGACACATCTGAAAAATATATTGTTAGGACTGATGTATAGGAGTTTAGTTCCTATGTTTTCTTCTAGCAGTTTGGAGAAGGTAGTTCAGGAGTGAGGATCAAATAGCCTTGCTAGTGCTATCCAACTCCCATAGCCCAACCTGTCCACACTGAGAGAGAATTGGGCAAATTGGGCCTGCAAAATAAGTGCCCTTACCTAGGACAAGGAGAGAGAAGGATGGAAAGTGACTAATGCTTATTTCTTTTGAATAGATTAAATTCACCCAGTAAGGAAACAGGTCAAGGGGTGTCACTAGGAGGCAGAATGAATTCAGAATGGGATAAGAATCCCAGAGCATCATGCTAGTACACTTTCCTCTCTAAGGAAACAGGAAGCCTGTGCAATAAGTTTTCCCTCCCTCCAGGAACCACCCTGTGACTGGCTCCTGCCATTTTATAGCACTTGTTCCCCTGTTTCTTAATACATCATCAAATTACACATCATTCTTCTCACACATGTTCTCTATGTTTAGGTCTTCCTGTATGACCATGAACCCTTTGAAAGCTTTGTATTGGCAGCTGAGGCTGGGAGATGAAATTGAGCTCCACTCCACTCTGAAGGCACATGACCAGGAATGCAAATCCAGTCTCAGGTGGGCAGGAGTTTAGGGAAAACTACTCTCAGTTCTTCAGATTTCTTTTCTTCCTAAGGCCCTTTGAAATGTTATATCTCATTAATACCTTTGGCTTTTGTCATTAGCGAAATGGCCCAGAGTTTGAACAAAGGAGCTGAAGGTGTCTTCAGGAGACTACAAGAGACAGTCAAAGGAGTGGAGGAAGGAACTGTGCTCAGTGAGGATGAACAAGTGCATTTGCTCCTACAACAGGCCATGGACCCCAGAAACCTCAGGGGCCTTTTCCCAGGATGGAAAGCTTGGGTGTGATTTCAGGATACAAATTACCCTTGAAGTCAACCTGCAGAAATTCTGTGTTGCCCTTTGTTTTTAACCCTTCCACATACTTTGAATATATGACATGATACTTAACTAATCAAACCACTTAGTGTGTTTTTTAAAGAAAAATGTTTAATACTTGTTTCAGTGACTCATAGATGCTTTGAGAGTCTCCAGGAAAATTTCTTCTTGCACACTTTAGAAATGATTTTCATTCATGCTCCATTTCTTAGCTACACATATTTTTTTTTTTCTTCTCCAGTACACACTGTATCATGTTCAGTAGAACCTCTGAGTTAGGCTTTAGCTGAGACAGAGGCAGCAGTAAAATAGGAGCATCACTGACATCTTTTCCTGTGGGATAAGGTAGAACAAATGTCCTGCTGGTTTAGAGGTGGCTTTTCATTAAAATTTGTTTCCCAGATTTTACATATGAATGAAAATTATTTCATAGTAACATATAAAAGAAAGAAAAGCCCTTCAAAATGTTAAGCACCTATGCATTATAGTAAAACTATCTTAAAAATGGGAAGCATTGTTGAAAACAGATTATTTTTATTATATAAGAAATATGTTTGGATATTCATTACAAGGTCACACAATGGTCTTGAATAAAACCTTGTTAAGTTATGGAGACAAAATTTAAAATGCATAGCTAGCATGATTTCAATGCTTAAAAAATATATATTGGACCTACTCATTCTATTCCCTTTATCTTTTAGGTCCTTCTTTGTTTTCCATTACTTTCTCTTTCTGTGATGCCTTCACATCTGTCTTCTAGTTCCTGAATTATCTTGTCAGCTGTTTTTATAGTCTCCTTTGAAAAATTATTCACTAGATTTCTTCTTTCGAGCTTTGAATTTCTAGCTATGTATCATTCTTCAGATCTGCCTGTTACTTCATGATGCCTACTGGTTTTCTTTGTACTTTTCAGTGCCTTGTATGTCACTAACCATTTTAAACATCTTTATTTTATATCATCTCTAATAGCTCTATTAAATCTTCTTGTTGTTTGTGTTGATTCTTATATTCGGTAGATTGTTTACCCAGGTATTTTGTAATTTTGAAATGTAAGCTTATTTTCAGCAGGACTTTCTCTGTGCAAATCTTGATTGACATTTTTTAAGAATAATTCCTTCCTGATAAGGTTTCTTTCTCCTTATGTCATATTTCCAAACCTATGACTAGCCAAGGACCACTAATATTTTAATTTCTTTGCTTCAGAGTTTCCAGACCTGAAAATCAATGTGAATTACTGAGAAGACTCCCAGGCCAAGAAGGTCATTTTCCTCATCACCTTCCTATGCTAGAGGCAGTGTTTGTTTGAGTCCCCTTTCAGTGAGGGGTCATTATCCACCTGTCCCTCCTGTATGGTGGGAGTAAGGGGAGGGACATTCAATTCTTACTCACTCCCTTTGCCAAGTTCAAGGTTTCTTCATTTCCCTTATAGCTGTTAGAGCTGAAACCCATAAGTTACTGATGAGATTGGCAAATTGTTCCAGGCCAATTAGACTCTCAGCACACAATTTACATCTCTACTTTTCAGTTCCCTTCAGTTTTGGCCCTTAGGATTGCTCCAGACTTTCTTCTATGTTCTGCTATGCACTGAATAGATGTTTCTTACATCTAACCCAGCATTTCTGTGCTTTGTTGTAGAAGAAGGGTTTAGGTATCAGATTTGCTGTATGGTGAGAAATGGAACACTTTTCTGTCCCTATCTTGTCCTCAGATATGTCAAACTAGTGACTTGTCTACTGGGGAATAGAGTTCCTCCTCCACCCTTAGGAAAATGTTCATCTCTGCTGCAGAGATTAAGAAATGGGTAGTGAAACTTTTCTCTGATAGGTTTATGTAAACAGATTTTTTTTTTTTTTTTTTTTTTTGAGTGGGTAGCACTTCTGTCTCTTGCCAATGGCAAGTGCTCACTCTGATCTGAATGTACCACCTTCTTCTCCCTCCTACAACAAACTCTAGCACTTTATGGACTGTAAATTTCTTGGTTGGTGTCTGGAGAACTTTTCTTACAATTATTTTGCATTTCAAATTACAAATATATTTGATGTATCTTCTTTTTATGAGCTGCCTCTGTTAGTAATGAAACTACCAATGTATACCAAATATTAATAAATCAAGTAAATATAATAAATTTAGAATGTCTTTATTTAAGAAAGCCTTAAAATCTTCATGGATGAATAAAAATGTTCAGTTAGGTGACAAAAAGGTAATGAATTTATAACTAATTCTTGCGAGATGATGTATCCAAAAGCTTTGAATGGCACTAGGAACCCACTCTTCAACCTTGACAGGTGTGCCATGTGGCTCCTGCCCTATTCAAATATTCTTATATATGACTTTGGAACAAAAAGCAGTAGATAGCAGTTTCCCCAATTTGCAGAGAAGAAACCTATGAGAATCTCTACTGTATAGGTAAGGAAAGGATATTAGAATTCTAAAAGATTTTGCCAAGCTCAAACACTGTCTGGAAATAAATAGGATAGAAATTTATCAGGAACAAATGAGTAGTAGTTAGGATACTGAAATATTATAGAATATTCATTGTGTGCTAAGTACTAGACATACATTACAAGCAGCACCTTTTGCAAGATTAGTGATGTTATTCAATATACACCTGGGTCTGGTAACATTTGCAGAAATAAGGTAAGTATATTGGGGCCACGATATAGTAAGTCCAATGGACAGTCCCTCACTTGAAAGTTAAAAGCTAAAAGTTTAGATATGTTCTAAAGCAAATAAAAGCCAAGAGAACAACTTCGAACTTATTAAAGACTTCAAAGCAAGCTAAGTTTAAAAATATATATAAGCTATTACACGGGCTTGAAAGAATAAAGACATGTGCCGTTTTGAGTATTTTAATGAAATTGTATATTTTATATTGATTTCTTTTAGTACTAGTGAATGTTTGTCTTTACGGTGCCATTACTTATTTTTGAATAAATATTTTTTAAAACAAAATGTATGCTCAGACTCATCCATGTTATTCAAGTGTGTGCATGTTCCATGTGCCAGGCACGGTGCTGGTCCCCAGAGGAACAGCAGTGAGCAGGGCAGGAACAGGCAGCCCTACAGGCTCAGTGTGGGTCAGTCGTGCAGCTCAGCCTGAGGTGGCACCTGGGAGCCTGCAGCTCAGAACCAGCCTGTTGTGCTGCACCTCAGCCTAAGTAGTCTCGTCATTTCTCTTAATTACCACCCCACAAAAAAAGCATATAAGTGTTTTTTTGCACCTACATGGTGATCTAGAGGACATTTCTAAAGTTTAAAAGGTATGTATAAAATATGACTAATGCTAAGATCCTGGTACCTTAAATGTGAACTTTGGATTATATACATATACATATACATACATACATATATACATACATACATATATATATTTATTTATTTATTTATTTATTTATTTATCTATCTTTATAAAAAGATGCAATTTTTATTTTTTAAAAAATTTAATTTATTCAGGCCACATTGGTTAATAAAACCATACTGGTTTCAAGTGCACAACTCTATACCACATCATCTGCACACTGTATCCTGGGCTCACTGCATGAACTCAAGACTCCTTTCCCCACCCTTTATCCCCTCTTCTACCTCCCTCAGCCCCTTCCCTCTGGTAATCACCATCCTGTTGTCTGTGCCTGTTTTGTTTGTTTGATTTTGGCTTAATCCCTTTACCCTTTGAACCCAACCTCCCAACACAGGATACTAGAACACAGACACACACTGTAAATGGTACTGGGTTTCATCTATCGTTATTTGAACAGATATCATAAAGACTAAAAAAAGAAAAAAATGATTACAGTGGTAAATAATACAGTTAAGTATTCCCTGAATAATCTGTGTTGTCAGGAGCACCACAGCAAAACAAATTTTCTCAGTTTTGTCCTCTTTGCTAGCTGCTGACCAACCATAGTAACAAAGTTGACATCTTTCTGACACCATGCCCTCTAAATGCCTTGCCATTATCTATTTATGAAATAAATCCTGCTGCCTTTTATGTTTCCCAAGCCCTTTTCTGAGCCTGGTGAGATCAGAGAACCCTAATCCCTCCAAGGACTCTCCAAACTCCTGTGTAGCAGGAGGAGTAGGCAGCCTGGCTCAGTGTGAAGCTGAAGAAAGTTAGGTAAGTCTGGCTATCTCTCTGTGCCAGGGCAATTTCCAGAAGGCCTGGGTGTAATGTGCATCAGTTGTCAGGTTGTCACCAGTTGAGAGCAGCCTTCACTGGGCTTGTAATCTTTCCTCTCACTCCTGGTGAGTGTTACAGCCTCCTCTCTCTGTGAGAAGCCAGTCACATGGCAGGTAACCCTGAGTCTAATAGATGAGGGTTCAAATTCCAGCTCTGCCACCAACGAGCTGTGTGAACTTGTGCAAGTTGTTTTGCCTCTCTGAGCCTCAGTCTCTTGCAAACCATTCTCATTATTAAATAATAATATTATCCCCACTTCACATGTGAGCAAATGGATCCAGAGAAGTAGTTTGTTCATATTCACACCTGAGTGTAAGTGACAAGGGCAAGAGTCTAAAACACTTTTGTGTGACGCCAAAATCTGTGCTCACTTTAGATAGGTGGTCAGAACCAGCAGGGCCATCCCTTGTCCGCCTGTCTGTCTTCCAGACAACCAGAAGGGTGCCAAGGCCCAGAGGTGATGACTAGGTAGAAATTTTACTTAGCTTTTCCCACCTGGCAGGCACTGTTTTAAATGTATATCCTCATTTAATCTCTGCAAGAACCATATCAGCTGATATTATCTTCCTCTTACAGATGAGGAAATAAATGGATAAATGATTAGATGAATTCCATGCCTCTGTTTCCCAGATTAGTCTGATCAGAGAAATCACCTAGGTTCTTATTAAACATTAGATAGCAAGACTCCCCACAACTTCTGCTAACATTGAGGATTCTCTTTCGGTAGGATTTGGTGGACTCCAACTCTAGAGAATATATACAATAGAGCTGGTTCATGAGGTCTGATGAGTTTTTGTTGTTGTTGTTGTTGTTGTTTTGGTTTGGTTTGGTTTGGTTTGGTTTTTTTCATTATTTTCAGAGAAAAAGGCAGGGAGAAAGGAAGTAAGGAAGGGAAAAATCAATGTATGGTTGCCTTTCACCTGCCTCCAGATGGGACAAGCCTGCAATCCTGGTTTACAACCTGGGTATGCGCTCTGACTGGGAAAGAATTCAGCAGCCCTTGGGCTCCCAGGATGGTGCCAATCCACTGAGCCACACCAGCCAGGGTCAGTTTATCAATATTTAACAAGCAGAATATTCTTTCTCTACGTATGTTATTCTTCAATAAAAATTTTCTCAAAAAATGTCATGTCTTCCAGGAAGGGATACCAGGATTGGGCCACATGCTAACAATTGAAGTTTTTGACTTTTCCAGTGGAGGCTGGTGGAGAGGGCAGAAGAGGGTGGAGGTTCTAAACAAGGGAAAATGCATCCAATGAGGTACAACATTATGATGCTGGTGGATCAAAAAACATAAAACATGCACTAGAGCAGGGCAAAGGGGACAAGAGCTTCCATTCTCAAGTGCCAAGCCCAGTGCTGGTTACACTTGCACACATCTCTCCTTTCAGGCTTCACCTCAGCACAGGCGTTAAGTACTGTACCATCCCATGAAGGGAGCATTGCTGAGGAAACTGAGGCACAGGCAGGGGCCAGAACACATACCCAGGTCTCGGTGGCTCCAAGCCCATGCTCCCAGCCTCCAGGGGCAGCCTGCAGCATGGGGAAGCTGCTTACCATGTGGGAGCAGCTGCTACCCTAGGCCCTCTGTCTTGGTGACCTCCCAGCAGAAATGCAGGCTGGGACAGAAGGCTGCGCTTCTCCGGATGTGCACATCTTGCTGAGCTCCTGCTCAGCAGCTGAGCCTTCCCAGCAAGGGAAGCATTTACAGCATTAACAAGGCAGATTTAATTAAAACAGTAGCACCTTCAGGGGATTTCATCTAGGGTAAGCACCAGCGGGGATAAGGAAGACATTCAAATCACTGAAACTGTGCTATTGACACCCAACTGGCTACCATGCTGACCTTAATAAAGATGACTTCTCCTTGCTAATGATGACTTCCAAATGCCTACAAACAAGGCCTGAGCTGCCTCAGAAGGGTTCGGAGTCTGCAATATATGTGTGTGTGTCCAACACTTCTCGTACAGGGATGGAGAAAAAGAGAGATCTCGTTTAGCATGTCCTGGGCAAACAGCAAGCACTCATTCTGGTTATCATGTATTAGTATTCTGCTCAAGCTCACTCAGTGTCCTGGCTTTGGCTTTAGGAAACTGATTTTAATGTTGTAGAGATCTAGACTTTGTTTAGAGAAATTGCTTCAGGTTTTAAAGGTCACAGGGCTTGTGAGGTTTGGTACTTGGTCAAGGTGAGACTGGATGAATTCCACCGCATGTGGAGGGTTCATTAAAGATGGAGGCATAAGAAAAGGAAGGAAGAGGCAAGAATGATCAGTTCACCTCAAAAGAGCAGCCAGGGCTCCCCCTGGGGCAGTCACTGCCTGTCCGTGCTCCAACAAGGGGACTAGAAGACACTGGGCCAAAGCATACTAGAGCTGGGTACCAAAATAAAGAGGCCTGGGCTCCTTTCATATCTAGATTCAAACTACCTGAAGTTCATCTCCACCCATCCCAACCCTGGCTTCTCTAGATGACTTGGTTCCTGTAAAACCCCTGCAAGATAAGAGCTGCCCAGCGGCCCCAGCCTCTCCCTCCCCTTCTTCTCCCTCTACACAGGGCTGCTGCCAGAACTGCTTAAGGGACCTGCTCACTCTCCCTCCCCTCTTTGGAATTCTAGCAAAAGCCTAATGTGTATTATTAGCATTATTGAAACTAGGAAAGGAGGAAGCTTATTTACAGACCTAGTTAAAGAGAAGCACAGTCGCTCTGAGGGGACCTCTGCAGGGACGAAGGGATTCCGGGACCCCTGGAGTCCATAGGCGCCGAGCAAGAAAACGCCGGCGCAAAAGACTGTTGACCCAAGATAAACTTGTGACACTAATTAGGGCAACCTGACAGCCCGGAGACAGGCCGATTAAGGCCTCAAGACCACCTCAGACCCCCACCCTGATAGTCAATCACTAACTACCATCTTATCTTCTGTGCCCGGACTGGCTTGCTCTGCTATAAAAAGCCCTAGCTGTAAGCGACAGGGCGC
>PVIW01018276.1:0-12002 GCA_004026585.1 Noctilio leporinus | reverse complement strand
CCTTCTTTCTTTCTGCTATATAGAATTCCATTGTGTAAATGTACCAAAGTTTTTGGATCCAATCATCCACTGATGGGCACTTAGGCTGTTTCCAGCACTTGGCTATTGTAAATAGTGCCGCTATGAACATAGGTGTGCATAGGTTCTTATGAATTGGTGTTTCAGGATTCTTTGGGTATAGTCCAAGTAGTGGAATTGCAGGATCAAAAGGCAGTTCCATTTTTAGTTTTTTAAGGAAACCCCATACTGTTTTCCACAGTGGCTGCACCAGCCTACATTCCCACCAACAGTGTGTGAGGGTTCCCTTTGCCCCGCATCCTCGCTAACACTTGTTGTTTGTTGATTTGCTGATGATTGCCATTCTGACAGGTGTGAGGTGGTATCTTATTGTAGTTTTCATTTGCATCTCTCTGATGACTAATAATGTTGAGCATTCTTTCATATACCTCTGGACCCTTTGTATATCTTCCTCAGTGAGTTGTCTGTTCAGTTCCTTTGCCCATTTTTTAATTGGACTGTCTGTCTCCCTGGTGTTGAGTCGCATTAGTTCTTTATATATTTTGGAGATCAGACCCTTGTCTGAGGTATCATTGGCAATTATGTTTTCCCATACAGCTGGTTCCCTTTGAATTTTGCTGATATTTTCTTTAGCTGAACAGAAACTTTTCAATTTGATATAGTCCCATTTGTTGATGTGTTCTTTGATTTCCTTTGCCCTTGGTGAAGTATCAGTAAACATATTTTTGCGTAGGATCTCCCAAAGTTTACTGCCTATATTTTTCTCCAGGACCTTTATGGTGGCACTGCTTATGTTTAAATTCTTTATCCATCTAGAGTTTATTTTGGTGTATGGTATAAGTTGGTGGTCTAGTTTTATCTTTGTGCATGTTGCTGTCCAGTTTTCCCAACACCATTTGTTGAAGAGACAATATTCTAATAACTTTTAGCACACAAATGGGCAATCCTCTTTCTTGCTGGACAGAAGATGGGGCATCATCATACTTGTGTAGGAAACAAAGCCTTAGCTGCCCTTTGATTCCAACATGTTGGAGGAGCCTGGGATTCAGAGTCCCAGGTGAGACAAATGAATGCCAGCATTTATGTATTTTCTAAAGGGAGACATGAGAATCTTGCATTTATACTAAAAAGTGTTCCCACTTCATTGAAATTCAGGTTTGAACTATCCACCCTGATCACGTCCAGAAGCCCTTTCTCTAATTTTGGAAGCAGCAATCTCAGGAGAGAAGTTTTCCATCTGTCTCCTTCTGATGCTAAGCTGTTAGTGCAGTTGATTATTTATTACATCTCTCATTATACGTTAAAGTATGAATTTCTTTTTTGCTGGGACTGGTATAAAAATAGGGTTGGTTGGCATGGCTTCTGCAGAATGATTTTTTAAAGCAGCATTTTGCAGTGGTGGGGGGAGGTGTTGTAATTATTCCCAAACTGCTTTCATCTTAGTCGGTACTTGATATCGACTCTGGCTGTTCACACTCATGCTGCCTTGTATCAGACGTCTGGGTGACTGACATTCATGCACAAAATCAGCAGTAAAGAGCTATGTCTTCCAATGCTCTCATGTGTGCGGGGCTGGGCTGTTTGCCTCCAGAGGCAAGGAGATGACAAGGGAGCATGCCCACATAGCAATGTGCAGGATCTCACAGACAAAACAACTGACATTCTAAATATCTCCTCAGGGTAGCCAGTACTGTGGCAATAATGTGTGTATCAGCGCCACGCTGCTCAGGCCCCCATGGAGAAAGGACTGGGTTTCTCTGGCCTGGGGCCTTCGGCTGGTTAGTGGCCCCTGGGAATTCTGTCCTTCCAGCCTGGCGGGGACACAGCCTGGAGCACCACCATGGGCTGGGTGGGTCCTCAGGGTCTGGAGGAAAGAACTGGACCCATGGTGCCAGCATTCTTGGAGTTAAATCATTATTATTCTTCATTTCTACAAGCTGGAGAGTTCACTTCCTGGCAATTCCTGGCCACTCATGTCATGCTAACAGAAGCTCAGGGGTAGAGAAATAGTCATGAAGGATGGTTATTTCATTGCAGTGCAGTCCAATCATTTTCTGCCCAGCATCTTGTTTTCAGAAATAGCCCATCAGGCACAAAAGGAAAAGGTCTGTATCTTTCACACATAATTAATCACTTTTCTCAATGAAACATTATCTGAATTATTCCCCCCAAAAGTGTTGTTTACAATAGTGACTATAAATGTAACATGCCAGCTAGAATAGCATAGAAAATGTTAGCTATGGCACCATTTCCCCACAGTTGTTCTTTTGATGTACTACTTGGAGTAAACAGGCTTATCTTTCTTGTCATACAACACTGTCTTTAATTTAATGAAGATGTTATTAAGATAAAATCCCTATTCAATTCCATATTGTACCATATTAACACACACAATTAGTAATGCTTTATCAGTTATAAAGAAAGATGATGACTGCTTTTAAGCTAAATTACCTTTATCGTGGTAGCACATGAAGGAAATGACAAATATTTACCCAAGTGTATTCTAATTCTTATTTAATTTTACCACTGCTTTTATCAACCAAATGAACCAATGAATTTTATTAAAGAGTATGTTATTACAGACCAGAGCTTCCAGTACCATATTCCATCTGATTTTATTTATATAATTTTGATGGTTTCTTTTTCTCTTTCATTTTTTAAAAAATATTTTATTTATTTATTTTTTTTTTAGAGAAAAGGAAAAGGAGGGAAGAGAGGGAGAGGAACATTAATGTGTGGTTGCCTCTTGCATGTTCCCAACTGGGAACCTAGCCTGCAACCCAGGCATGTGCTCTGACTAGGAATCAAACCCACAACCCTTTGGTTCACAGGCTGGCTCTCAATCCACTGAGCCATACCAGCCAGGGCTTATTTTTAATTAAAAGGAACACATGGAATATTGAACATTTGGGCCTAATTTTAGCAGAATTTGAAATAATTAGACCTTTGTTTTGGTTAATATAGACTGTCAGTGTTGGGACCGCAGGGCTGCATTGTTCATTTGAAACATGCCTCCCCCCAACCCTCTAGCGAAGAACACTGGATAAATACAATGGAGGGGGTGTGGATGTTGAGGGTATCACAAAACCTTCACACTTCTGAACAGGACACATGGCAAGAAAAAAAATTCAGCTTGGTGATTTAACGCATAGGGAAGCCAAGTAATTCCTTTCTATAGCTTAATAAATGCAGGTTGCAGTATGAAAGAGGAGAATACTCTAGCAGAAAACACCTCAAACTTCCAGTGTTTTTTCCCAGCAAAATATAAACAAACCCTGCTTCCTTTGGCTCTGGGGCTGTCAAGGGATTTGGAGTCTACCCTTCTAATTATGAATGTATATGCAGATTGGAGAGTCAGCATCCTCCAGATTGTGTCCCCATCCCCGGGACACACAAACTCTTGTATTGAGGGGTTTCTTGACCTTCTTGGGCTCTTCCTAAACTTTCTTAACCTTTTTTCCCCTAACAGGCTATCAAGTGTGGTAGCAACCAGTAAGTGGAAATTACTATACCCTTGGGGTAACAGTTTGCAGTTATTAAGAGATAAGTTCAAATCTTAGTGTACTTTAAAATTTGAATTATGCTAAATTTTTTGCTTGCTACTTGGAAACCTTTTAGTAGACAGAATTTAGGCCTATCTTTAATTGCTTTTAGGAAAGCAAACCAGGGTGACTGAGGAAGAGTACCCTGAAAGGTGTTTCTTGGTGAAGAGTCAATGAGCAGATGGCCCTCCAGGGGTGATGGAGCAGCTGGCATTCCAAGGACACTCCCAAGTGTTGGGCAGCACGGTTTGGTTGTCTCCACATTGATTTGATGGTAACTGTGCAGAACTAGACATCATACGATGAGCCAGGTCCTTTGCCCTGGCTCCAAAAGGCCAGATCTAATAAAGAATCATGTGCTTAACATACAACTCATTCTCAGGGAAATTGTGATAAAAGTGTATATATTAGATTTTATTTATTATTTTCAGAAAGATAACAATAAAAGATAATAATGGTAGGGAGGGAGGAAGAAAGTGAGAGAAACTTCTATGTATGGTTGCCTTTCACCTGCCTCCAGCTAAGGACCTGGCTGGAGACCTGGCTTGCAACCTGGTTATGTGCTCTGACTGAGGAATTGAACCAGCTACGTTTGGGTTAGCAGGCCAGCACCAATCCACTGAGCTACACCAGCCAGGGCTGAATGTATATTTAAAGAAAAAAAAGTTAGGAGTGAATGGAGTAGTGTGCATTACACACCATGGGCATTTTATGTCTTATGGCTAAAACACCTGAATCCTCCTAACCTTAATGTGGACACTTACTCATGTGACTGAGCAAGTCATGCAGTCTCTCTACACCTCAGTTTTTTAAATTTGAAAAATAGGACGAACAGCTGCCTAATCTATGAAGTATAAGAAATACCATGTATTCTTTTAATGCTCAGGATCTCCTAAAGAGAGAGTGAGAAAATAAAAGAAAATTATCTGAAGATTTTACTGAAAAGTAAGTTAGAAAATGCCTCTGGATGAAAGAGAAACTATTTCCAGTTCCACAAGAACCCAGAAAGGCAACTCTGATGATCAGCTCTGGTTCAGATCCTGAGGGCATGAATAATCTTATAAACAAATATAACCCAAAGGTGTTTTGACAAATTGGAAACAAATCATTTGAATTGAGTTTATGTATGCTAATATTCAAGTAGCAGTTTGCTAGTAGTAGAGGTATTATTATTTTCATTGACTTATAATGATAGCTACCTGAAAGCCCCATTATAATGGACAGCCTTATAGAACTTAATGGCAATCCCAAATAACCATGTAATGTACTCACCTCCTCTCTACCCCTTCCTTGAACCAGCACTTCACAGCTATGGAAGACTCATAAAATGTGGAAATTGGCAATTTACAGTTAATATTCACAAAGATTATGTGTGCAGGGAAGATTCCCCACTCCATGAGACAGCATTTGAGCATCAGTGTCTTCAGCTATACGCAAAGCCTGTCACTAGTAAACATATTAATTTGGTCCTGAGGTAGAGGTGAGAGCAAAGCCACCATAGTGAGTCATTTACGTTCTTTATCCCTGGAGATGAATCTCTCATTTATTTTCATCTTGTAATAAGTCACTTGCCAAATGTACCAAAATCCCCCTTTCTGTCTCTATGTCTGTCTGTGTCTGTGTCTTCTTACTTTGATATGTCTTGTTTTTAGGAAGTAGTGAGGTTTCAAAATTACATTTTAAACAGGAAAAGAAAATCAGTCTCCTTATAATTGGTGAATGTAACCCGATTATTTGCAATCAACATGTACTTAATGCCTTCTTACCCTAATGGAAGCTATTATAAGTGATGATAAAATTGTCAGAAAGAAGTTATGCTAAGTGATGATAAAACTGGTATTATTAAGGAGAAATGTGAGAGATATGATCTCTCTCTGCCATATGAGGACACAGTGAGAAGGCAGCCAGCCTGCAAGCCAGGAAACAGGTCCACCACCAGGCACCAAACTGGCTGGCACCTTGATCTTAGATTTTTCATCCTCCAAAACTGTGAGAAAGATGTCTGTTGTTTGAGCTGCTATTAGTTACAGCAGCCTGAGCTGACTGAGGCAGAGGGATACAACAGCTCAGGATACCCATGGGCAAAGGTGAGATGTCAGAGGGCAGAGGTGAGATGGGAAAAGCTCAATCCCTATATCATTGGTGTGCTTTGCATGGTTTTGCCCACTTGGTGTATTTTTCTTTGTTCCTAATCTCTGGTTTTTGCTATTGACCTGTAACTTCTACTTTATACTAGAGAAGGAATCAGAAATGAAATGATTATTCTGTAGGCAGATAGAAAACAAAAGCAACCGTGTGCACATGTGAGTAAGAGAGGTCCTCAGGCCAGGAGAGAGGGCCTCCGAGCCTCCCAACCAGGAACAGGGGACAACGAAGGAAGTGCTCTCCCTGCACCAGTTGGTTCACTCACAGGCATCTGGTACCCATGTGATGACATCACCTCTTTTTAAATCATGCTTATTTGATAAACTGAGGGGAAAATAAATAAATATGGATGACTAAGTTACACAGGACCAACTGTGGCTTCTCTGCTGAAGGCCTGAGGCTGTCTCACATCAGCATGAACGGGGTGATAAGGCAGGTGTGAACATGCTCCCAAGGGGAAAAGAGTATCCATTGCTGAGGAAGGGCTTGCAGGTGAGTCTCTGGCCTGCTACTCCTGAGTGACAATGCCCTAGAAAGAAAAAGCAATATGTTTGGAACATCTTCCCCACTAGAATATAAGCTCTGCACAGTGGCTGGTTTTGTTTGTTCATTCACCACCCTTTCCTCAGCACTTAGGACGGAGCCTGGGGGCGACACAACAAATAAATACACATGCTAGAGGCAGCCATGAAGATCCCTAGCACCCTGATTTTAAAAGGGGGAATGAAGACCTGCATTACCCCCAACTTTTAAACCTTTTCACCTTCCTATCATTCTTGGTTCTGCTCGTTACCTCTGTCTGTTGAAAGGCTGGGGTTTGGAAGCTCCAGGTCATTTCTTTCTTCTTCTACAGTAAAGGAAAGGTCTTGCCTGTTCTGATTTATAGTGTCCTTTTATTCTCTCCGCAATGGACCTGGGCCTGGCTCTCTGACATAGGCAGCAGCACCAGCCTCCTCCACTGGTTCCCCTGTCCCCACAATGCAGCCTACGGTCGAAGGTTGGAATGTCTCCCTTCCATGTAGCTGTGATCATTTCCATTCTGTCAGGATGTGTCAAGGTCTCCACTGCTCATGGAATAAAGCCCCGGTGACAGGTGCAGTCATGTAAGGCCCTGCATTTCGAAGCCCACACTTGCTGTTTCAGCCTTGCCTTTTCTGGGTACATAACATTTTGGTAGGGCTTCTTTGATGCCAGTGACATTTGACATGGCTGTTTTAAAATGTGGATTTTACAGAAAAACAAAAGAGACAAAAAACCCAAGATCAATATAATTTTTTTCTCTACTTCTAATACATTCTTGCAATCGTAATCACTAGCTTTTACTGCAGTCTTTTTCAGATTATTGAAAATTGCTTTATCTTATCTCATTTCTAACTCTAAAGCTGACTTCAACCTATATCTTCTTCAGAAAATGGCCTCTCAATTGCATTGATCTCACTGGACTGCTCAATCCACTGTGGAATAGTGGTTAAGGGCTTAAAGCTCTGGAATCCAAAAGATCCACTTATATCCCTGCTGGGCCACTTAGGGCTTAGATGATTTGAGAAAGTTGCTCTGCCTCAATCTCTTCATCTATTCATGGGGTTGATAAGAATACCAATCTCTCAGGTGCAAAGATTAGAAGTGATTATATTTGTAAACAGGGTAAGCCTTCTAAATAAACGAGCTACTCTTTTTTTAAATAAAAATGTCTTTTATTTTCCACCACAACAGTAATGTTTGGTGTAGCCTTGCTAACGTAGCTTATGGCTGCTTCATCAGTCAAGGCAGCATTTAAAATGGTTTAAATAGTAGACTTCCAGCCCTGGCTGGTGGCACGGTAGATAAGGCCCCAGCCTGCGAACCCAAAGGTCACTGGTTCGATTCCCAGCCAGGGTACATAACGAGATTGCAAGCCAGGTCTCTAGCTAGGTTTGTAGCTGGAGGCAGGTGAAAGGCAACCATACATTGATGTTTCTCTTCCTCTCTCCCTTCCCCTCTCTCTGAAAAATAATAAATAAAATCTTTTCAAAAATAAAATAAATAAATAGTAGACTTGCCTGTCCTAGCTCCTCCCTTCATTTTTCCTTCTTCTTTTTTTTTTTTTTTTTTTTGCGACTACCAATTAATCTTAAATGTTAAATGTCTCTATTTATAAAAGATGATTATGGATATGTTTTATCATATTATAATACATTTCTCAAGGAATACGTATAACGTATACAAAAATGTGCTGTTCCTATGCGAGTAAAAATTATGATCTCTGAAGACAATGTGATATTCAGAAAAGAGTTACTCTTATTAAGAGCAGATACACATACAGTTGGAGGCTTCTCTGAGCGCTCTTCTCTAAAGACACTAAATGCATTGGCCTTCCTGAGCAGATGAACTGAAGAATTTCACTTACAGAATACCTGGGACTGACTCCCACATCCATTGCCTTCAAGAGGTCTAAGAGTAGAAGAGGAAGTGGCATATAATGTGACAGGAGATAGCATAAAGGTGGAACAGGGAACATGGCCATCATGAGAGACTGAGTGGGGTCAGGGCTATTCCCCATGTGACAACTGTTGTTTTGTACAGGGCATTTAGAAGGAGATTGTGCACTCTTTTCTCAGTGCCACAATGGAGAGCTTTTCTGTAAGGCAGGTTTCCTTCCCAGCAGAAGGGTGCAAGCATGGAATCTCCTAGTACAGTGGCAGGGATGGTGGTTGCAGGGGTGAATCTTGCCATGGGCAAGATCTGCTAAGTTCATCATAGAATGTATTAAGTATCTCCTTAGCTTCTTTTCAAACTGCAATAAACACATGGCTGGGGACAGCCCTGGACTGGCCAGGAAAGAGAGGACCAGGGATACAGTCTGCGGGAGAAGGAAACAAAGTGGCTGTGGAATGAACTAACCTAACCCAAGAGAAGTGTGGCTTTTGTCATCAGCCATGGTGCAGGGATCTCTAGGTCCTTGGAATGTCCTGTAGGAGTGTTTTTGTTGGCCTAGGAGCTTTGTTCATTGGACAATGTAACAATGTGATTTATGGCAGGGGCTTTGGGCCATACCATATTAGTTCTGGCCTCCAGAAGAGGCTGAAGACTAAAGGCCAGCTATTCAGGCAGTATGTGATGAAGCCCCAGGAAAAATTTTGGGTTCCAAAGGCTTGGGTAAGCTTCCCTTGTTGGCAATTCTATGAGCGTATTGTCACCACATCATGTCCAGGACTCCACAAATCCACCAGGAGAAGGTAATCAGCAGCTTCATGTTTAGACCCCTCCTGGACTCTATCTTTGAACCTCTTCCCTGACTGGTTTTAATTTGTATCCTTTTGCTAGAATAACAGTGCAATCATAAGTATAGTAAAAAACAAACAAACAAACAAACAAATAAAATGTGGGTTTTATTATTCAGGTATGGAGAGGCCAAGTGATAAGGAGCCCCATTGAAAAGATAGTTTGTTACTCATAGGTCCCAAGTGCAGAGTCCCTGCCATACCACACCACACAGGCCCACACCACTCAGGGACTCACCATGCAGGGCCTCACCATGCAGGGCCACATGGGGAAGCACAAAGTTAGGAGGTAG
Source organism: Noctilio leporinus (assembly GCA_004026585.1). Classification (NCBI taxonomy): domain Eukaryota; kingdom Metazoa; phylum Chordata; class Mammalia; order Chiroptera; family Noctilionidae; genus Noctilio; species Noctilio leporinus. Next base: position 2,744 of record PVIW01018276.1, on the reverse strand, counting down.
AGGAAGTGAGGGGAATACATGGGTGGGTAAGAGCCTTATTGTGGTTTCTTTGGAAAGGAATGGGAAAGGCAGGGTAAGCAGGCATAGGGTGGGCTACTTTGAATAATTTTGGTGGATTGTGGTGTGTGGAGCTTTAAGGGTTGTGTGGAGTTGTTTGGTGCCCGGCCCTGGGTGATTAAGGCAGGCAAGAGTGGCTCTGAGTGTGAGAGCCTCAGAGAGGAGGTACTAGGGACTGTGGGCACTGGAAAGGTTAGTTTGTTTATGAAAGGCATACACAGAGGCCTAGGAATTAGCCCTGAGGTGAAGCAGTCTCTCCAGGTGTATCTAGACCCCAAGAGGTCAAAGTATCAGGGAAAACAGAAAATAAAATCATAAATAACACCATCATTAAACTATTGAATACTGCCTAAAATAGTCAGCCTTTCCTGTTACTGGGCTTCCCCTATTTCTAACACCCATCCCAATGGTGTAACACCCTCCCCTAAATCCCACCCCAGTTCCAGGCTTACTTTTAATTTGCTAGAAAATGCTCAACAATTGATGGGGAATTACTTGGCTGTTTCTGTCTGCTCCCTGGAGACTGCTGATGCTCATACTCAGGTGGGCCCCGTACCCTGGTCTCTGTGCCCCAGCCACTTCCGTGTCTGAAAGCCTGTCGTGGTCCATTTCCTTTACAATCAGCTGTTAAAATCAAAATCAGTCATCTGTTCAGCTAGGTATTTGCCATTTGCCAATTCACAATGCTTAAAATAGTAATCTTCAGCCATTTTGTTAATTTTTAACAGGCTCTGTCTGCGCAACTGGACGCCAGTTCCTAAGAGCAGCCACTCTTCAGCCTCTGGGTTATTTAAGAACTTGGCCAGGTCCCCAAACACATTTTCTTCTTCCCATAGACTTTTATTCCAGCTTCAGAATAACATAACTTCCACCTGATCACTCACTTCCCTATTTTGTTCTCAGTCAGTCATGAATCACCTTTATTAAAAATGGTGACACAACTTGCTATTATACATAAAAACAGTTTACCTTCAGTATTTGTTTGAGGAGCACTCTCTTTTGAACATTAAAAAAATCTTTTTTGGAGAACAAATGTAAACAATAAACAAACAAATGAAAATGGGAGATTGTCATTTCTCATATATGCCTCAAAACTTTCCTGAAAGAGTTGCATCATTTCATCTTCTCAAACTATTTTACTGTATTTTAGTAGCCTTTATAAAAGTTCCCATTCATGTACATAAAACAGAGGTTAAGTAAACTTATTGAAAACAACAATGAAGTTTTATTCCCCAGTCTGATGTTTACATAAAGTAGATTTTTAAAAAGTCTTTATGATTGAATTTTTCTCCCCAAATTACTTTTATGACTGAGATTAAAAAAACACTTGAGGTATACTTTTGAGGTCTTCCATTCATCATAATGGTGCTTTTAGTGCTCTATAGGTTTCTAGTCTGTGTAGAGAAGCATATATAAGAACATAGGACATTCAATTTTGAATAGTTAATTGCAGTTACTCCCATAGGACACAGTCATTGTAGAAAACACATAGAACCGGGGAGAAAGATGGCGACAGAGTAGAGAGCAGTGCTGATGGTGTTCTCGAGTACCAAAGCAGCTAGAGGACAGGATAAGGAGCGTGAGACGTCTTCAGGACCCTGGGGATTGGAACGGGCAGCATCTGGACACAGGGGAGCAGAGCCCAGAGGCAGAGGAGGCCAGCAGGACAGTAGGTGAGGCGTTCCCGACCGACCGGCCGGCCAGGCCGAGGTCGGCTCTGGGCAGGGGCGGCTCTGCCCAGAGGGGCGCGTTTGACCGGGGCCAGTTTCAGGCTCCCTGGCGACTGGAAGTCTCAGCAGTGAAGTGCGGGCGGCGAGGGCAAACGCCGTAGGGAACGCAGAATTGAACTCTTGCAGGGGAGGGACTGTGTGAGAGACTCACCCCGGCAGCGGGGAGAGGAGGTTTCGCGGCGCGCGCGGCTAGAGGCGGAGGAGAAGAGTCCTGCGGGAAGCCGGAGCGGGGGAGCGGGAAGTGCACCGGCCGGGGCGGCAAGAGGGCCGAAAAACGGAGCTGCTGGGCCGCTGGGGAAACAGCAGCTAGAAGCCCCTGCGAGGGGGGAGGCCCAGCCCGCAGCAACCACACAGGCCCCCAGGCTCCGCGGGAAAATCCAAAAGCCGAGCCAGAGAGCCGGCTAGCCGGGAACTTGTGGCTGGCGACCCGCCTTTGCCGGAGACAAAAAGCCGCACTGCCTAGGCCTGGGAGGGGCTCATCACAGAGGCCGCGTAAAGGACTCTGCGGAGAGCTGATTGGCTCGGAGGCGGGGTGCACGTCCCGGAAGGGCGGGACAGTGTAGGCGGACCCCGGACAGGGTTGACTGACAGGCCCGGCCTCCTCCCGGAACTGCAGGGGTGGGGCCAGTTGTCACAGGGACCGGCAAAGTTGTGGGCTGACCTGCAGAAGTGCTGGGGGCTGTCCTGAGCAGGAAACTCCGCCAGGCTCCAGAACATCGGCAGCCCTAAAACCCAGCCAGGCTGCGGAAGGCCCAGCATACCTGGGGGCGGACACTCAGAATCAGCCCTACTGTGACAATCAGAGGCCCTGCCACGCGCCAAGACCGGCTAGAATATAGACTATAGACTGTAAAGTCCTGACCAAGAAAAAGAGGCAGCATCAGGAAAGGGATTGCTGCCAATCTCAAGCACCTGAATTATACCGAGAGCAATATGAACTATTAAGCCTCAACATAT
>PVIW01018275.1:0-11999 GCA_004026585.1 Noctilio leporinus | reverse complement strand
AAAAAAAAAAAAAAAAAAAAAAAAAAAAAAAAAAAAAAAAAAAAAAAAAAAAAAAAACTAGAAAACCAGAAAAAAAAAAAAAAAAAAAGAAAAATGAAATAATGCCACATGCCAGATAATAGATATTATGTGCACATGAACATTATGCTAGTGGAAAAAATCAGTTTCCAAAGAGCATATACTCTATGATATAATTTATATAAAAAGACGTAAATTTTAAAAGTGTATAATGACATAAAGCAGATCACTTGCGCCTGGTTCTGGCCCTGAGGAGACTGGCTACAAAGTGGCATGAAGGAACTTCTATTCATGATGAAAGTGTTCTATATCCGGGTAATGGCTGTTGTTCCATAGGTACACACATATTTGTCAAAACTAATCAAATTATATACTTTAAATGAGGCATTTTATGTAAATTATACCAAACTAAAGTTCAGAAAGAAAAACCAATGACAAATGTTAGCTATTTTAAAGACTGTAATCAATTAATAAATAACTACAATCTACATTTCTTTTAACTTAAATCAGAAGAAATAATAGTGTATAGTTAGAAGCTGAACTTAGAAGAAACGAGTGGTAAAACTAACTCATTTGATAGTCTACAAGGTAATGGCTTCTTAACAATTGTACAAATTATATTTCTAATCAGAATAGAGCATGCTAGTTCATAGCTCAAGTTCTGATAATTATTGTCAAAATTCTGATTAATACACATCCGTGACCCACCTGAAATTTTGTCATCACAAATTGTTTCTATAATCAAACTCTTTAAACATATCAAAATTGGGTCTTTCTTTAATGAATACCTATCTTTTGTTTTTTTAAATTTTTATTTATTTAAAGTTGAAACTTTTTAAAAGATTTTATTTATTATTTTTTAGAGAGAGGGGGAGGGAGAGACTCAGAGAGGGAGAGAGACATCAATGTATGGTTGCCTGTCACCTGCTTACAGCTAAGGACTTGGCTGGAGACCTTGGCTTGCAACCTGGTTATGTGTGCCCTGGCTGGGAATCAAACCAGTGACCCTTGGGTTTGCAGGCCAGTGCCTTATCCACTGTGCCACCAGCCAGGACCCGAATACCTATCTTTTAATACTGTAATAATCTGTAATGAAAATAGATAAAATAAAGCAATTTAAATTCATTATTACTTACAAATTTGTTTTAAATCTAGGAATAATATGTTTTGAATTAAAATAATTGTAATTTTGAAGAAAAGTAGTATTGTAGTTTTATGAAACAGAAATATTGAAATATTTTTATTCTAGTTGAATAAGTGTAGTTTAATCTATACTTCAGATTTAAATTGAAATATCAGATAATCTAAATTTAAAGTACATCTGAACATTTTTATAAAGATTCTGTTTATAAATTCATTAGATATGTTAGGACTAATAAATCTCACCATGAACTTTTAAAGAATTAATTATTTCAGTGGGTATGTTGTCTTATTTGGATATAAGATTGCTTAATGAAATTCCTACAGTAATAACAATGTATATTAAAATTCTTTATAGATAATTCAGCCTGTTTATTGTTTAAGATTGTAAATGCAACTATTTAAAGATTATTTAATCTATGTTATTTTCTCTAGTAGCAGTGCTAATATAATTTTCTATGAACATAATTGTTTTTATTTTATATAAAATTAATAATTAAAATGACAAGATTTTTAGATAATGTGTAATTCATTATGTAAACTAGATTTTAAATGTGCAGACTTAAAATTTAGTTATGAATTGAAACCACAAATTACTTAAAATACTCCTTTGAGTAAACAAAGTTGACCACAGATATAAAAAGCTGGCATCCTGTAAAATGAAGGCTTAGAGTCAAATGTGACTCCATTGGAGAGATTTATGGCAAGATTTATGGTCATGGCAGTGTAGTCTTCCAGAAAGAACAACTAGATGGCAAAGTCAGAAAATCTATGGACAATAATTTCAAGTAAACTAGGTGGGAAAGTTCAGACAATTTATCCAAAAGTTCAAAGAAATGAGAAGAAACCACCAAGGGCCATAAAATCTGTGTTGTGTCAATATCTTGGTAGGAAAAATAAAACCTAAGGAAATAAAGAGACAGTCTGAGAGATCTGTGATTAGTAAACCACCAACACAAACAATTGACATTCACTGAAAAGAATGTAGCAGGCAAATTTGAAAACTGCAGCTAAATGTGAAGAAGGGCCAATACCAGGTGACTTCAAGAGGCTATGATACAAAGGACTGAGGGCTGAAGCATTTTTTCCTCTTAACTCAAAAATTACATGCCTGAACTCCCTTCTTGGACACGTTGATGTGAAGCTGCAGTATTTAGGTTGATTTTTAAAATCTTATTTATTACAGCAAACTCTTAGTTTAGTCTGCTATAACAGATTATCATAGACAGATGGCTAAAACAATAAACTTTATTTCTCAAGTTTTGGAGGCTACACATCTTAGGTCAGAGGGCAAGCATGGTTGGTAACCTCTTTTTATCCTCATTTGGTGGGGAGAGAAGAAGAAGAAGCAAACTCCCTTATATCTAATCTCATCATGAGAGCTCCATCCTCATGATCTAACGACCTCCCAAAGGCCCCATCTCCAAATACTAACACATTGAGGATCTGGACATCGATGTACACATTTTGGGAGACACAAATATTCAGTGCATAGCAATATTATCTCTCAACGAATACATGCAATATTATAGGATTAGAGTATAATTATTTTGACAAATTAATACCTATAGATATTACTTATGAATAATAGTTAGAAAAAAAGGATAACTAGACAGGTGTTTCTAAAATTTTTGCTAAAGACAACCTATAGCTTTGCTAAAATGTAGAAGACAATAGTAGTTAAAACTAAATTGGTGGCCCTGGCTGGTAGCACAGTGGGTAAGGTGCCGGCCTGCGAACCCAAAGGTTGCAGGTTCGATTCCCCAGCCAGGGCACATAACCAGGTTGCAAACCAGGTCTCCATTCAGATCTGTGGCTGGAGGCAGGTGAAAAGCAACCATACATTGATGTCTCTCTCCCTCTCTGCCTCTCTCCCTTCCCCTCTTTCTAAAAATAATGAAATAAAATCTTAAAAAAAAAAAAAAAAAAAAAAAAACTAAATTGGTTATTTCCCCATCTTCATCTTACATCACCCAATTATGGCAACTATCTCAATTTACCAGTTTCTATTTCTTAAAAATCTTTGTCTCTTGGCTTCTAAGTCACCACACTTGCAATTTTTCTGATTTCTCTGGTACTGTCTCATTTCTTTTTCTTGGCTCTTCCTAATTGTTGTGATTTCCCAATTTCAAAGGATTGAAGACTCTGTACTCAGACATTTATTTTATCCCTTCACTTACTCCTTTTTGGAGTATCATTTATTTTAGTGTTTTTAAATACTATATGTTTACTGAGGATTTAAAAAAAAACATTGTTAGTGCAAAGTTCTCATTAGTATTTTAAGACCAGTACATATGTGGAGATGCATCATACTTAATGTGTTCAAAACTGAACATTTTATAATCACCCCCAAGCTCACTTCTCTCACATTCTCCTCCATAGAAATTTCACAGTCTCCCCCATATCAATGAAGGGAATTCTATTTAGGTATAAAGATAAAAAATTTCAACAACATCTTTGATTTCTTAATCCATGATTTATAGAGTCCTACAAGAACTGTACATTTTGTTACCTCTCTGACTTCAACTTCTATTACTGTCCTTTAAGATCATCTTGTTCCTGACTTTTTGGCTCCTTTCTTCTTCATCAGATAGATAAGAAAACTTGCTTACACAACTCACAGGTAGATGGAAGTTAAAAGAAGGTCCACTATTTTCTTTACATCTATACTGTGAAGTTTTATATTATTAAATTCCTTTACATACATGATATCACTGCTGAATATTTTTGATACTCATAAAACCGTAAACTTATAGATTTTTCCTTATTTACATTCTGTTTACTTAATCACAGTGTAAGCTCCATAAAGGTAGAAATTTTATCTATTCACTTCTATAACCTGTGACAGATGAAAAGTGTAAACTTAGTAAATTTTATGTAAGCATAAATAAATGAAGGATGATCATTAACTGAGTTATTTTTGGAACATGGAAATGTGGCAATAAGCAATTAGATATGTATAGTACATACCTAGAACTATAAACATGGAACCCATAGAGATTTTAAATGTAATATACTACCCATTACATAAAATATTTACAGGATTTTTATAGGTTCAAACAGCTAGTAAGATTATAAAAGTAAATGAATATAGTCAAACTATGCCTCCTATTGAATGCATACTGACACTATTTTTCTACTGATGATAAAGTTTTTGTGATAAATGAGATTACCTGGTAGGGAGAATATGCAGTGTAAGAAGAGTTAAATATCAAAATATGTTCAAGAGAAATAGAAATCTTTAGAGGAGGTAGAAAAATATATAATATATATTAAATTTGAGGAAAAGTATAGGAAAAATAATAGAAATTAAATTTTCTGAAGTGAAAGGAAAATTTGAGGAAGAATATATTTAACAGTGCTAAAGACTGCAGGAAGATTAAGTAGGATGAGAACAAAACCCAGGGATTGAATTTATTGATGAGGAATTCATTAGCAGTTGTAGCAAAAGCTCTTTTTATGTAGTCATAGAGAGAGGGAGCAGATGTAATGCACTGGGGAATGAAGTGGAGATAGAGATATTGACATTACTTGATTTAGTCAATGAATTTTATTATAAAAAAAGAAACAGCATGATATTTTCAGCAAGGTAGTTTGAAATGATAGGGTTTTTCTTTTTTCTTTCTTTTCTCCTTTGTGTTTTTAGCATGGGAATGAGTAATACATGGCTTAACTGAGGGGATAAAAACACCAAGGAAAAAGAAGGAAAACAGGCAGGAAGAACAGCACTGAAAAACAAATATGGCCTAAAACAATGTGGCAAAGCCTTAGAAAGAAGGGCAATCTCTGCTCTGAATTAAGAGAAATATCAAAGTAATTATAAAAAGAAGTCAGAAGCACATGTGTATCAGACAATTGTATAAAAAATAAATATTCAGAAAATCTGATAGGGTATATTTGTGACATACCCAATCACTTCATTTTGGTTTATATTTGTGAATTTCATCTACTTTGAATACTTTCTTGGCTCTAAAAAGCAAGTGTTATCATTTTAATTTAAAAAGTCATTACTTTTTTGAGGAATGATGTTTAGTATTCTTTAATTTTACATATTCTTCTACAGGGACTCAATAGAAGGTTACCACCCTCCATTTTATAATGTTACTACAATGCAGGTTGATACCAAATTGGATGATGTTATTACAGGGCAGGAAGTAATGAGCACTACCAAAATGATGGAACATTTTAAATGAATATTTAACACAAGAAGGATGTGGTGATAATTGAATGAAGGCCTAATGGAAACACTGCAAATCTGGTCTAGAACCTGGTAATTTTTGATCCAACGAATGGGGTAGAGCTTGTTTTTATAAACATAGACAGGAAATGGTAGCATTTTCATGGTGGAGAGAGGTGGGAAAGGCAAATAGATTTTCAGGATTTAGGGCGGAAGACAGAAATCTCTCAGGCATCCTTGAATGTGGTGTCTTTTAGGCAGGGCAGTTTTGCTTCTAAGGAATCAAACTTAAGTTATTTAGTAAGGGTGGAGTTTAGCTGGGATTTCACAATAAGACTATGTTCTGAGAAGATTCGGATGCAAACTCTTGTGGCTAATACGTGTCCCTTCCTTCTCAGTATAGGGTATATATTGAAACCTTAATACCTAGTGCCTCAAAAATATGTTTCAGAAACAGATATTAAAGATATGATTAAATTATAATGAGGCCTTTAAAGCATGCCCTAATCCAATAAATTTTTGTCAGTATAAGAAGAGGAAATTCAAACATAGGAAGGGGCCCAGGGAGGCAACTAAAAGACAATGTGAGGACACAGCAAAAAGAAGACCATCTGCAAGTCAAGGAAAGGGACCTCGGAAGCAACCAAAACTGCTCTCAACTTTATCTTAAACTTCTGTACTTCAGATAGGAAGAAAACAAATTTAAGTTATTTAAGACATGCAGTCTGTGTGACTTTGTCATGTCAACCATAATGACACACCATTTTGTTCAGTTTTTTTTTTTAATTATAAATACTTCAAATTTTTCCATTTGAATGATGGTAATGACAAAGGAATAATATTTGCAAGAATGGTAAAAGTCATAGAATTAGAAGTAAAAACTAATATTTGTAATGATGTTTTACTGAACCCTTATAGAAACTATAATTATACTCATTTTATAGATAAACATCAAGTAACTTCTTCAACATCATAAAAAGTAGTGGCAGAACCATCAGTAATAAATTGATTTCCTGGAATCTGATATTTTTCAAGTGATTGTTTGAGCACTATACAAATAACTTATTAATAATATAATAGATTGGAAAGAAGAGAAACTGACAAATCTATATATTTGGAAGGATAAAGTCTAAATCAAATAAAAAGATATTGAAAGCCCATTGTACAACATATATGTTCTAATTTGGAAAATAATCTCACAACATTTTTAGCCTACAATCTTAGGAGCAGATACAGATGGGCAAAAATTAGATTCACCCCAAAATTTATTTTGCTAGTCTAGTTTAATGAATGACAGAAGGCAAGTTTTATAATTGCTAATGATGATTATTTAAATTAGGGTGATTGCACATATATAGGAGGTAAGACACATTGAAGTAGTGGGAAGGTAAATAGATTGAATGCCATAGTGAGCTATAATAATTTTCAGGGAGTTAATATGAGAATGAGGTAGAATGATAGAAGTTTGTGGTCAGAGAGTTGAATGTACAAAACTGCAAATATAGGGGGTAGTTTGCTATAATTAATGCTGATAATTTTTGAAGTATTTGCAAGTTAGTGACTGAGAAAGGTTGGAGTATAAGAACTTTGGCAGAAAGAAATTCAAGGTACTGAGAGTCTGGGTTTTGGAAGGGTCATATACAGCATACATGTACATTATACTATTGAGCCATCAAGAATTAAGACAGTAGTGGTATTGGATAGAGTATATTGATCTGGGAGTTAAAAATCATGAAAAAATGCATACATATGTAGGGGTGTATTGATGACTGTAACAACAAGAGTCAGTGGGTAATATAATTTTGTTATATGACATTCAAATCTAATTGTGGGTATATGTGCCTTCCCAAGAGGGAGAAAATAATCATCTGAAAGAGGGTAATTGGGGCTGCCACTTGAGAGGGCTAGATGTGAATTAGTATCTTCAGGGGAGAGGGTGAAAGTTGTTTGTTTTAGAGCAAAGAGATGAAGGCTAAGATAAATTATATAATATATATAAGGGAAAAATGAAAAATATGAGGTTTTAGTGATAATGGATCATAACTTCTAAAGTATAATAGAACTAGAGAGAATGAAAAAAGGGGAAAGCAAGAACAAAGTATAGAACCTTATCATCTATGACATGAGAGTTGATTTGGGCTATAGGCATTCTTGGCATGTCTGCTAAAATGAAATGTAAAAGACTTAATGATACGATTCCAGCGGCTCAAAGCAGACAGTGTGACAAAGATCTAAATAAGAGAATTGGAAGACATAAATTTTAGTTGATGTTGAGAGTCTGATAATGCAAACAGATGATGACCAGCCTGTATATAAATGCAGAAATCAGAGCCTACAGCAAACTCTCCAGAAAAGCAACCCCCTTATCTACAACAAACAGCCCTTGAAGTGAACCTGCTATATATCAGACTTATAGAAGTGTATGCACATATCTCAAGTAACAACTCAGGAAGCCAAGCAGTAACTTCCATAGTAATAGATCTGAAATGGCCAGAGCTTGATTAATAACTAGTAGGCTTCCCCAATTTTTACCAGCTTCCACCATAGAAAACCAAATATACACCTATAATCAGTTACTGAGTATTCCCTGGTTCTATTTGTCTCCCTAGCTTTCCTATGCCAACATTTTTTTTACTGTAAAGCTTTCTCACTCTTATACCTACCTGTAAATCCCTGCCAAAATACAAGTGATGACCCTCTTGTTTTAGCCTTTTCATGTTGAATTTTAATAATGAGGGTAAATGTTTTCAGGGAATGATCATCTTAATCTCTAAACCAACTATACTGTTGATACATTTTTAGATCAAGATCTTATTCCATATATATGTTTACCATCTTTTTATTGATGGAAGGGAGAATTTGGAAGATTATCATATTTCCAGTTTAGGTCTTTTTTTTCAAACCTCCTTGTCAACTTTTTATCTGACATCATCTCAGGGTGGCCTCTCCTGAAGGCAACATTCTATCCTGCAATGTATCTCTTCTCTCATTACCAATGATCATTTGCTATTTCCCTTACCCCAAACTTCTCACTTTTAACGTATTTCTTATGTTTTATACATCTGGTACTTTTATGTTAACTTGTATTGCAATCCTCTCAAACTAGAATGCATCATCTTTAAGGGTAGAAGACAATGATTTTTTCCTTCACTAGTGAATGGATTCCAGCAGCACCTGGGAAAAGGCACTTGATAAATGTTGGTTAAATAAAAGAAGCAATGGCAATGTTTATGCAGAGTTATGTTTTTATAGTCAAAATCTTTTCAAGCATAAATTCTATTTTAAGTTTCAGGCCCTTCTTTGCTGAAATCTAAGACAGAAAGACTTGCTCCTGGTAAACTATTTTCTGCTGATTTTTCCAATAATTAAGAACTAACATTGAGTTAATTTAAAATATAAATACAACCTAGGATAATATCTGAATGTATGTGCTGATCATGCTGGTCACTAAATCTTTCAACTTCATATGCTTTTAATCCTTTAAATTCAAAGCAATAATATGATAACTCTCCAAATCCTTATATAATACAAAAGGCACTGCTCTTAGCTCATTTTTTTTTCCTGTTTGCACTAATACCTCTTTCTTGTATGATTACTATTTTTATTGATGGTTCATTGACTTCAAAATAAGAAAAGTTATTTACAAATTTATTTTCTCTGGCTAAGAAATTCTTAAGTAAATTTAAAACTTATGACAGCAAATTTTTGAAGACTATTTTTAACCTAAATATTCATAAAGAATTATTACTATCTCCCCAAAATGTACATGTTAATCCCCTGTATTTGGAGATAAGGACCTTCAAATACATAAATGGTAAAGGAGGTCATATAAATAGGTTCTAATAAAAAAAAAACTAATATCCTCAGAAGAAAGAAACACATATCAATCTCTCTTTCCCTTTGTCTCTTATCTCTTTCTCCCTTTTGTATCCATGAGGTACATAGAGAAAAGACCATGTGAAAACACAGAGATAAGGCATTGTCTCCAAGATGAGAAGAGAGAATTCCCTTAGAACTAATTCTGTTGTCATTTTGGCTTTACAATTCCATTATATTCTTTATACTATATAAAAAGGCCAGCCATTGTTTATATAATGCAACTGGTTTGTGCAACACCAATGTAGCCTGGCAGCCAAGGAGAGTGGACTGGAATATGCATGTGTGAACAATGATGACTTTACTACACTAGTCAGTGGGAATAGTACATACCTTTGAATGAACATGTGTGCTGTGTGGCCATCATATTCAAAATGAGCAACAAATCTGCATCAAATTTTGTATTAAGTTTGAACATTCCTCCATGGAAACTATTCAGATGATTCAGAAGGCTACAGCTGTGGGCAACTGGTGATTGGCAGCTTCATCATGACATACCTGCTCCTGCATCATGTCTCATGTAGGTTCTTGGCAAAACATCAAATTTCCCTGTGGCCCAGATTTGATGCCCTGCAACTTCTGGCTTTTCCTTAAATTAAAATAACTTTTGATAGGAAAGAGATTTTAGGCTATTGATGAGATTCAGGAAAATATGACAGAATAGCTGATGATGATTCCAACAAAGGATTTTGCAGAGTGTTTTGAACAGTGGGAGAACTGTGTGAGGTTCCAAGGTGCATATTTTGAAGGGGACTGAGGTATCATTGTCCTAAGTATGATATTCCTTGTATCTTGTACCTTCTTTAATAAACACCTCTATTTTCTGTATTACATAGTTGGGTACCTTCTGGATAGACCATATATGTATTTATATTTTAATAGGTCAAGATATCAGGTCAACACTGGTATTTTGGATGTTCTAAGTGTTGATATTCGTTTAACATTTGCAAATTATGATATTCCCATGATGGCAATACAGGTTGTTCCTGACTTTGTTCCTATTCACAAGAATAACAACCAACAATTATTTAAGTACAAGACAACTAAATTAAACATTAACAAATTTAAGGTTAAAATCACATGAAGTATTTTCTGTAACTACAATGTTATTAAACTAAAAACTAATGATAAGAATAAAACTGGAAAATTTATAAATACATGGGAATTGAAATATATTCTCCTAACAACCAATGAATCAAAGAAAATAATCTAAAGTGGAAATAAAAATATATCCTGAGATCAATGCAAGTGAAACTTAACATACCAAAACTTACGGAATGTAGAAAAAGCAGTTTTAAGAGAGAAATGCGTAGCCATAAATGCCTATATTAAGAAGCAAAAAAGTTCTCAAATAAATAACTTAACTTTATGCCATAAGATACTAGGGGGAAAAAAAACACATCTGATTCCAAAATTAGCAAAAAAAAAGGAAAATAATAAAAAATTAAAGCAGAAATAAATGAAATATAGAAGAGTAAAAAAAACAAAAAGAGAGAGATCAAAGATGGCGACAGAGTAGAGAGCAGTGTTGATGGTGTTCTCAAGTACCAGAGCAGCTAGAGGACAGGACAGGGAGCAAGAGACATCTTCAGGTCCCTAAGAATTGGAGCAGTCAGCATCTGAACACAGGGGAGCACAGCCCAGAGGCAGCAGAGACCTGCAGGAGAGCAGCCCACAGGTCCACAATACAACCAGACAGCCAAAACAAAGGACACACCAAGAACAATAAGTGGAGAAAATCTGGGAGACTGCAACATTGAACTCCACAAATCTTCTATCACAGAAGGGTGCTCAACTAAGGCAAGGAAGCAAAGCAGATTAATCCAAGGAAAAAACAAAAAAATAAAAAGCAAGCAAGAACAGACACCCAAAATGGGGAAAAAAAGAATCAGTCCATCACCAAAAGGAAAGGAAGAATCCTTAGAAAGACCACAAAATGAAACAGAGGCACCTGAAATATCAGATAAGGGATTCAAAAGAATGATGATAGAGAAGCTCAATGAGCTCAGCCACATCAAAGAAAACTATAAACAACTCCAGGAGTACTACAAAGAACTCGAGGGAAGTTACAAGTAACTTACTGAGAGTTACAACAGCATGAAAAAGGACATAGAAACTATCAATAAGTGCCAGGAGGAAAGGAAGAATACAATTTCTAAATTGAAGAATTCAGTAGAAGGAATCAACAGTAGGCTAGAGGAAGCAGAGGACCGGATCAGCAAGTTGGAGGATAATGGAGACAAATACTCCAAGACAGTTCAAGAGAATAAAAAAAGGCTGAACAAGACTGAAGAGGGTTTAAGAGAGCTGCAGGACAACAAGAAACATAAGAACATCCATATCATAGGGATACCAGAAAGAGAAGAGAAACAAGGAATGGAAAACCTGTTCAAAAAAGTCATGAAAGAAAATTTCCCTAACATGATGAGTGAAAACATTAACCCAGTTCAGGAAGCACAGGGGGTCCCAATGAAGATCAACCCAAACAGACCAACACCAAGGCACATTATTATTAAAATGGCTAATTTCAAAAACAAAGAGAATCCTAAAAGCATCAAGAGAGAAATGACAAATAACATATAAAGGGGCTCCAATAAGGCTGTGAAATGATTATTCAACAGAAACAATTCAAGCCAGAAGGGAATGGCAAAAAGTATTTCAAGTAATGGTAGCCAAAGGCCTGCAACCAAGAATACTCTACCCAGCAAGGCTCCCATTTAAGATATAAGGAGAAATAAGGAGCTTCCCAGACAAAAAAAAAAAAAAAAAAAAAAAAAAAAAAAAAACA
>PVIW01018274.1:0-12004 GCA_004026585.1 Noctilio leporinus | reverse complement strand
AGCTCCGCCCTGTCCCACCAAAGTCATCCACCCACTGGCCATTGCCCCTGAGTTCCCAGAAGGGCCCTCTTTTCCTTGAGTCCAGGTTTTGGAGCAAGAGCTTGTGTGAGGCCCACACCCTGCTTCCTTCTGATCTTCAGTTCACTCTGTTGCCCTTGGAAAAAGGCTGTTTTTCTAAACTAAAAATAACTGAAACTTGAAAAAAAAAAAAAAAAAAAAAGTGGATGAAACAAACAAATATGTCAAAAAACATTTACCTCAATCCTGGCCCAGTTCTGCATGATCATGCAGCTTGGATCCCCACTCTCATTGAAACCTTTAAAAATAGAAATTGTCAAAATTAGAAAGTAATTTAGAGACAAAGGGCCTTTGCCAGGAAAGCACATCAACCAAGAGCAGGAAATTCAACTGGACAAGGCAGCAGGCAGAGCCGCACTTACGCTCTTCCACCTCCTGTTTCAGATACTCCAGCGCACGAGCAAACGCGGACCTCAACTCTTCCAGCTCTTTACTGGAGTCTGGGAGAAATTACAAAAGAGGTTTGGCCCTATGAAACCATGTAACACACTTCATTTTATTTTCAATCCTACACTGAAATTCATAGGGGCCTATTAGGCACTGGCATCATGCTGATGACACAGAAATAAAATTGCCAACCCCTGCCCTCATCAGAGTGGGACAGAGACACTGGAGCAGAGCACAGCACATCAGTACAATGACAACAGTGAGCACAGGGTGCTGTGTGGGGGTCTCCTCCAGCCAGGGGAACAGCTGAAGGCCACATGCATGAGCACACAGAACAAGTTAAGAGAACGTTCCTAATACTATTCTTCTGAGGGGTGAAAGGAGAAAGGAAGAGGAATCCTACAAAGGTTCAAATATTTAAAAGAAAAACAGCAGTGTTACTTAGGGAACTACTGCAGGTATATAGAAGGAGAAAAGGGAAATACAAAATGAGACTGAAGAAGCTGGCAAGAGCCAACATAAAACATAAGGACCATTACTTCCTTTAAAAGCCCAGCATGACTTGTTAAAGACTGAAGTAGCTAAAATTTGGAGGATGGGGATAGTTACCAGTGGCGGGTCTACAGTGCAATGTATTTGGGCAAAAGGGACATCTCACCAAAAGATAGGTTAAGAAAAAGCACAGTTAAATACCTTGCTTGAAATCAACCCTTCTCCTCAGGTAATCAAGGTGTGCTTGCCAAATCTCCACGTAATCAGTGGCCTGAATGAAGCCAGCACTCAAAGCTTTTTCGAAGGTCGCTGGAGTTGAAGAAAAAGACAGGGTTTGTGGCCAATTCAAAAAGAAACTAATATAAGGTTATCAAGATTATGAAACCCTCCGCTGACTATAGAATACTAGATGACAACATAATAGTAAGATGCAACCAAGTGAAGTGAGCTAGAAAGAAATGTTCAAAAGAAAAGCTACCACAGCAACTCCAGAAAAGGCAGTACTAGTTTCAGGGCAAGTTAGTTCGGAGAAAGACTCCCAGGAGATCACAATCCAGATCAGCATTTTGTTGAAAGGCTCTAAGAAGCCAAAACTACACCCAGTGTATCTCCTACTCAGAGCCCTTTTTGTCGCTACCACCCACGTGCCCCAGGCAGCACCCTGGGGAATGCTGACTTGATGACTTGGTCAGAACTCAAGCTTGACTTGGGACAGAAAGCTCTGAAGTTTTCCCACAAACACATTCGCACCAGAGATCACCGGATGATCCACACCATGTCTTTCCATGGCCAGGAGGTACCGACTCCACAGGGCCACCGTCCAAGGGCAGTTTCTAACAGCACGATTATGGACAGACAAAACCAAATCCTTTACTTTCAGCTGCCGATCCTATGATATGATAAAGAATTCCAAGGTTAGGAAATAAAGTTTCACAGTTAAGACGCCTTCATCCATGAGACATTTCCAGCACAACCAAATGACAAAAGAAACCTCTTCAGAAATGTCTCCTGTGACTGGTTTCTTCAATAAGAAAATCATAAGGGGGAGTGTGGGAGAGGGGGTGGAGATGGGA
Organism: Noctilio leporinus; assembly: GCA_004026585.1. NCBI lineage: Eukaryota > Metazoa > Chordata > Mammalia > Chiroptera > Noctilionidae > Noctilio > Noctilio leporinus. Next base: position 9,974 of record PVIW01018274.1, on the reverse strand, counting down.
GCCAACAGGTTAGAACAGCCTGAAGAGCATCAGTCAACACTAGTGTATGGACCTTGTCTGCATCCTAATTCAAACCTTTCATGCACACATATTGGAATATTTACCAAGGAAATGCAATTTCTGGATTTAATTGAAAGTAACACAGAATGGGAAATGTAGGTAAGGACATGACTAAAACTACATCAGTGCCGTTAGGTAATTGTTGAAGTTGGGTGATGGGTACACAAGGTTTCATTTTACTAATCTGCCTACTTTTATATGATTACACCTTTCCATAATAAAACGTTGTAAGAGAAAATAATCTGTTACATAAAGTCCTCAATAGTAAGACTACATAATTTCTTTCAGCTACTGATCAAAGTAACTTAAAATACCAGAACTCTAAGTGAATGGACAAAAAGAAGAGGAGAATGAAGGAAAAATGAGGACAAGCAGAGGCGGGCAGCATTCAACTAACTCCGAGCATTTTTACTAATTTTCAGATCCCACACTGGTTAAAAAAAAAAAAAATAGTGAAATCAGAATAGTTATCTTACTAGGTACTGACTGTAACGGATCCATAAGTCCGGGACAAGGCAGTTCTCAACCAGGGCACGCTCAAAGATCAACTGAATGCGAGCAGGGTCGCCAATTTTCATCTCAAAATCGATGTATGCTTGATATTCAGCCAGCCTGGGCGCCTCTGCTTCCAACTAGGGTAAAAGAGAAATGAAGTGGAGATGAGCTGTGATACTGTCAGGAAGCGCAGCACACCCTCATCCTCAACTCCGGTTAAACTGGCTACACCAAGGCAGGAATGACCATCCCACTCCCAGAACTGTGATGGGCAGGGGGAGAGACCAAAGTGCGTCCTCATGGCAACAGCTACAAAGGCCCCTTCAACCCTTTCCTAAATCCGTCCCTCAACCACAGGCAATTTACATCGCCCACAATCAGGAACTGAAAGAAAGAAAAACACGAATGACAGATTCGAGCCATCCTTCCACAAGAGAAGTTATTTTCATGGCCTAGTGAGTAGAGAATGCAACCACCTGGAGTAATCTAGTGCCTTGTGCTAGTTCAGGTTTCTCATTCCAACTATCAGCTCCTGCAAGACTGCAGGTACATGCAGAAGGCGGAAGAGGCCATGCTGAATGTTTACTGATCCAAAAACATACAATCAAAAATCTTTTTAGACAAAATTCTCTTATTCTCCTTTTCTTCTCAACCACATTGCTGACAGTCAAAACAGAACTGAACTGGCTAAGGATGTCATTAATGAGGCATACAATCATTTGCATGTAAAAAAAGGAGGGAACACATTCAGGGCAGTGAGAGAGCACATGTGCTTGGAACACAGATGACGTCTTAGAACCTCAGTTCCTAGTAATGTTGACAAATTAGTTACCCAGACACACTGTGCCACTGAAAACTAAAACTGCCAGATTAAATATACAAAACATCTTGAAAACTGTCAACAAACTGGTAAAGAAACAAGAAATACTAAGGACAAAAGCTAAGTGAAAGTGGTTAAGTTAAGTGAAGGTTAAGCTTTTGCTGGCTTAAGATAGAGCAAGACTTGGATCTTCACAGCAATCCTATGAGGAAGCTAAGTAACTATCTCCATCTTACATTTAAGGCAAATGAAACATAAAGAAGCTGAATACTATCTAGCCCCAAATCAGAGACTACTACATGGCGGAGCTAAAATTCAAACTGGAGGTAGCCTGGCCTCTCAATATCTGTGTTCTTACCACACATGAGACCAAAAACGAAGCCAAGAAGCCCAACAAGCCGTAAGCAGGATGCATACAAAGATATCCACACTTGGACATGCTGTAATGAAATTGCAGGACATCAAACCAAAACAGTGAGAGTAAAATTGGCCAGAGAAAAATAAAGAAGACCTTCAAAGAAACAAGAGCTGACTTCTCAACAGCAATAGTTAACAGTCAGAAGGTTAGAAAGATATATTTAATAGCTGAGAGAACACAGCTGTCAGTCCAGAATTCTGTGCCCTGAGGAACTATTTTCAAGGAGAACAAATTAAAACATTTCTCATTTCAAACAAATGAGAAAATTCGTTACTAGTAAATGTCCAGTGTGGCGGACTCTACAGGGTGGACCTCAAGCAAAAGAAAAATGATTCCAGATTTGAGCTCCAGGACTCCACAAGAAGAGGAAAGAAAGCAGGACGTGCATGCAGTAAATGTAGACAAACTAAACTATATGATACAACATTAACAGCAATGCCTGTGGATCAAACAACAGGGCAAGAAATAGGAGATAAGATACTAAGTCTGAGGCATGGTAAATGAAGTTAAAAGTAGCCTAAAACCAACAAAGAAAAAAGAACCCCAAATACAAATAATATTATAGTTAAAAGAAAATATACAATACAGAAAATCCTGAAGAATCCTTAATTATTAATATTAGTAAAAATCTAGCAATATAGATTTTAAAAATACATAAAAAACAAATTACATTTCATATAGGAACTACTAGGAAATTTTTAAAAGGTATCTTTCTCAAAGCATCAAATATGTAGAAATACATCTAAAAATGTGTTCAAGAGACCAGGTGAATTGAGAAATTTATAAAACTTTACAGAGAGGATCTTTTTAATTTCATTTTACTTTATTATAAATTTTATTTGATTTTTAGAGAGCGGGAAGAAAGGGAGTGGAAAAGGGAAAGGTGGAAAGAGACAGAAAGATATCAATTTGCTGCTCCACCTATTCACGAGTCAGCAGTTGATTCTCTTATGTGCCCTGATGGAGGATTGAACCCCCAACCTTGGCACATGGAACGATGCTCCAACCAATTCAACTACCTGGCCAGGGTCTACTTTTTTTTTTTTTCTGGAGAGAAAATTTATTTATTTCAGAAAAATATTTATATCCATATGTCAAACAAAAGAACAAAATGTTCACCCCAAATTTCTCTAGCTAGCTGCACAGAATTTGAAGATGGATTTTTTTTTTTAAGATTTTATTTATTATTTTCAGAAAGAGGGGAAGGAAGAGAGACAGAGAGGGAGAGAGACATCAATGTGTGATTGCTTTTCACCTGCCTCCAGCCATGGACCTGGCTTGCAACCTAGTTATGTTGCCCTGGTTGGGAATCGAACCAGCAACCTTTGGGTTGGCAGGTCAGCGCTTTATCGACTGTGCCACCAACCAGGGCTTCAGGGTCTATTTTTAACAGCATAGGCCCATACCATGTTTACAGGCTGGGAGACTTGACATTTAAAAGATGTAAATTCCCCAAACTGATCTACAGATTCAATGCAATTCTAATTAACAAATTCAACAGGGTTTTTTTTCATATAACTTAGAAAAGCTGATTCAAAATTCAATGAAAGCATTAAGAGCTAAAGGAAGCCAAGACCCTCTTGAAGAGGAACATGTCATGCTACCTAAGAACAAGACCGATAAAATCAACGAGGGCAGATGTGCATCTGCAGAAGAGTCAGGGGAGGGTGGAATTATCAGAATCAGTGCTAGCACAACCTGTTCCCCGCATGAAAAAATGAAGCTGGACCCTCCCTGCCTCATACCATACACAAAAACCAATTGCAAACACATACCTTGACATGGAATACAAAAATATAGACTTTCAAAAGAAAATAGAGCTAAGTGTATTCATGACTTTGGAGTATGGAGAGGTTGCTTTAGCATAACAAAAGCACAAACCATAAGGAAAAGAAAGAATGATAAATTAAATTAGATTAAGACTTGTCATGAAAAGATGCCATTTTTAAAAGAAAGAAGACGTACCACAAACCTGGGGGGAATTATTTTGCAGTACATAAAACAGAAAGGGAGAAGTTCAGGACCTCCGCAAATCAATTAGGAAAAAAGATAAACCAAAAGAAAAATGTGTCCAAAACTTCAACAAGCACTTCACCAAAGAAAGAAAATCTGAATGGCCAACAGATATGCAAAGATGCTCAGCATCGTTAGTGATCAAGGAAGTGCAAATTAAAACACCAGTTTCAGACTCAACAGATTGGCTAAGTTTAAGTATGTCAACATGCAAGGTAGCAAAAGCAAAGAGAAACCCAGACAGTGCTGGCAAGAGCGTAAACGGATAACCTGGAGAACACTTCTGTCCCTAGGTGAACAAGGTCTGTCCAAAAGTACTGAGCCAATGTCAACCAAGTAAAAGCCTGCACGCCCAATGCGTTCCGGACAGACCTGAGAGAAGCTTTTCCGCGTGTACCGAGATTCATGCAACGGGCACCGCAAAGCTGCTGCCCCAACGCAACACCGGGAACAACCCAACTGAGAACATGGGGAAATTGTTTATATACAATTTTATAGCAAAACAAATGGACTGTAACTATACTTATCGAGTGAAACCCCAAAACATGTTGAAAGAAAATACACAGCATGATGCCATGATATACGAGTTAAAAAACAAGCAAAATTAAACAACATATTAAGGCTACGTTCGTAGGTTGTAAAACTAAAGAAAAGCAAGGGAATGAGTATCACAAAAGTCAGGAAAGTGATTACCTCTCGGGAGAGGGAGGAGGAGGCAATCGGACAGGGGCACATAGGAGACTTCTAAGGTACTGGCAATGCTCTATTCTTAACCTGGGTGGTGGGTACACGGATGTTCACTTTATTATTAGTATGTCAACTGCAGTACACACTTATACACTCTATATATTTCACAACAAACAAGTTTTAAAGATACCATTTTACTCGCAACTATCGATTAGGGAAAGGTTTACTGAGAGGTGAAAGAAGCCAACACTTACCAGTGCTTCTTCATAGGGTTTATATTTCTCCAACTGCTGTAGCGCTTTATTATAGCTCTGAATTACCGACTCGGGTATCGGGTCTTCCGACCATTCTTCATACTCTGCAAATGTCGCCTCCATATCTATTGAAAGATGGATTCAGTCCCTTGGGTCTTGCCACTGGATTTTATCAATCCAAAATTAGACTAAACCACGAGACAGGGGTGCACTCATCCCTCCCACCTCTTTGGCTATAGTAGCTCTTATCAACTGAATCTTGAACCCTTCTACTGCACTCAGACTTGGCTGGGGACTGTCTCAAAGTACTGTGCCACAAAGCCCTACCAACTAATTAATCAGTTAACGAGCCCTGGCTGGTGGAGCTAAGCAGGTAGAGCACCAGTTTGTAAACTGAAACGTTCCAGTTCGATGCCCAGGCAGGGCACATGCCTGGGTTGAGGGCCAGGTCCCCAGCTGGGGACTTACAAGAAGCAACTGATCGACATTTGCCTCCCTCTTTCTCCCTCCTGTACCCTCTGCAAAAGTAAATAAATCTTTTTAAAATACCAGTCGATGAAACTAACAGCAATGCTTTAACAACACTTACCTGGCATTTCCCAGACAGCCACTAACTCATTTGATCCTCACAACTCTATGAGGTGGATTCTACTGGGATCTCCACTCTGCGCTAAGGGTTACAGCCACTGTCTACAGAAGCAGCAGAGCAAGGTGGTTTTGAACCCGGGTTGAAGTTCACACTCTACTCAGTACACTATGCTGTCTCCCACTGGGATATGAAATGAAATCTACAAGCCTGCTCCATTCTAGCATTTTCTACATGTCACCCAAGGATTCACCTGGAGAGACACTTTATAATTTGTTAAAATCAAATCCAAGTACGAAATTAAGAAAAAAGAAAAAATACCTAGGCTCAAGTAGTCACCTCAAGGTTCTGAGGGTACAGTACATACCACAACTGAAGAACAAATGAGGTGGCAGCGCCGAACCCCTCCCATCTCAGAAATATCACCCCAGAGCTGCTCACGCTCATGCTCCAGGACCTCAAAGGCTTGGTTTGCCCAAATGAATTCACCCAGAAAGGATAATCCTCACCAACCACCCAAGAAATCCAGATATGAATACTTCTGATTGATGGCACTGCTGAACCAATCACCCCCACAGAGGAATGATACAGGCCCACATAAAATCCCCACTCTGTCACGGAAAAGAAAATGCTCAGAATGGAACTCAGATTTAATCAAGTTTCTGCAGAAAGGGCAGGGGGTCAGTTTCCCTACTCCTTTCAGAGACCCTCCTCTCTGCTCTCCAACGGTGTCATAACAACTGGGACTTCCTGACCAGGACTCAGAACTCCGGCCTCTGACCCTCATAACCCATGTGAGCACTGATAATCACCAGGGCCTTGTCCACAGAGACACCATCCAATGATATTAAGAATGCCGGTCGCACCTGCCTCGCTGGGTGATGGGAAAGGCCTATTTCCATGACATACCCCAACGCACTCAAACATCACGACGGGTTGGCTGTCGATGGGTCAGTTTCTCTTACCGTAGAGTGGGATCGCCAGCTGTCGCCGGAAAAGACTGTGTACTTTCTCCAGCTGTGAATCAAAGGTTTGTTCCCAGTCAAAAGGGGAAAGGAAGTCAGCCATGGGCTAAAGAAGCAAATTCATAGTAAATGACAAACTCTGGTTCTTCCTACTTCAAAAATCTAATTTAACACATTGTTAGTTCAAACTGAAAGAAAACTATGACCTCTTAAACACATGGTATTGTGTCAAATGCTGCAAGAGGTACAAAAATTAGTTATTTCTGCTACTAACTATTTATGATGGGGAGGAAATAAGAAGGAACGTAAGAAACATTATCCAAATGACTACAGTGAGACAGGGTATCATACAAGTAAAGTACCCCAAGTATCAACTTAGTGTGGCTTGCTTTCAGCTGATTTTAGGGTGGAGTTTTGTTGTCATGAAGGGAGGAAGTCAGGTAAGACACCTGCAGCAGCTGCCATCTGAGAGTGTCTGCAGGCTCTCCAGAAGCAGCAAGAGAAAGCAAGTGACTCCCAGTTGGAGTGAAAGTATGGTGGCCAGAAAGTGCAACAAGGATTGAAGGGATCGTGGGAACAGGATCCCTGCAGGGTTATGTCTGACACAAGAAAGCCACAAATGTCAGCCAAGGAGCTGGGCCTGATGCTTTCATTAACGTAAGCCAGAGGCACTGCTATCAATGTTTCAACAGGGACATAATCCAAGAAGGGACTGGGCTAGCTTAACAGTAATGATCTATTTAGAATCAATAATGACGTAGTGTGCACTCACACAAACAGTGGAGAGAAACAACAAAATACTATAAATTATAGTCTAAAAAATGCAATTATGACGGGGTCAAACCTCTCAATTACTAATGAAAGTGTTTTGGGGGGAGAGAAGGCTAGTGAGATGGTTATTTTTATACTTTACCCTGGAACCAGTAACTAAAACAGTAGTATCATTAAACATCAGAACAAGCCCTGGCTGGTGGCTCAGTGGATAGGTGCCAGCCTGAGGTCCAAAGATCTCTGGTTCGATTCCCAGCCAGGGCACATAACCAGCTTGTAAGCCAGGTCTCCAGCCAGTATAGCTGGAAGCAGGTGAAAGGCAACCATACATTGATGTTTCTCTCCCTTCCCCTCTCCAAAAATAATAAAATCTTAAAAAAAAACACACACACAAACATCAGAAACAAATTATTCAGTCACATGACCTATAGTCAAAGAAAGCATTCCTTTGTGACCTGACAGGTCACAAAGATTACTGATTTCACTTATTTCACTGCCCGCACACTCGCGAAGGGACTGACGAATACCGTTTCATGAACCGTGCGTTCTTCTGAGAGCACCGGCAGAGCCGGCCCTCACTATTCAAAGGCAAGCCCTGGTCAGGGAGATGGACACTCACCCGGGCAGCTTCCACAATCGCACTTTCGAACTCCCGGTAAGCCTCCCAGATGGCCAGTCCTTTGGTGATATGTAACCCGACAGATGAGAGGGCCCTTTCAAACACAGAGCGGACTTTCTCCAGGCCACCTTTCTGACCAATCCCACCGACGGAGTACTGGCCATACTCTAGCCAAATGTTTGGACCTAAAAATGAGAAGTGTTCCGTTAGTTCAGAAAATGAAATGTGCAAATATCAAAAATGATGCGTAACAAAAGAAAGGTGCCCATCGAAAATGTACTCATTCATGAAGAAGGTAAAAGCATCATCAATAAGCATCCTACCTAAGCTAACACAGCATTTACCTAAGCCTATACAGCAGGCTGAAAAGTGTCTATCTAAACATTGTTCCTAACCAGCTATACCTGCTGCAATTTTACTATACAACAGTATGTGCCAGGTGGTAATATGTTAAAAAACCGTGACTATAAAGCATATTTATTAAAACTGAAAGAACCCAGTAATAGATATTGATAAAAAATTTGAGTCTATCTTCAGAAAGGTTTAAAAGCCTAGAATTTTTCAAGGTGAAAAATATTAAAAGCATCCAGCCCTGGCTGGTGGCAGTGGATAAGGTGCCGGCCTGCGAACCCAAAGGTTGCTGGTTCGATTCCCAGCCAGGGCAACATAACCAGGTTGCAAGCCAGGTCTCCAGCCAGCTCTGTGGCTGGAGGCAAGTGAAAAGCAACCGTACATTGATGTCTCTCTCCTTCTCTCCCTTCTCCTCTCCCTGAAAATAATTTAAAAATCTTTAAAAATATATATATTAAAAGCAATAATCCTTATTAAGAAATCTATATTTTAAAGCTCTATTTTTAATGCTGTTAATGACCAAAAAAGGCCTGGTTGCCTTGTTTCTTTCACTTTTTAAATGTTTTATATACTCACTCTCACAGATTTAGGGCCAAACTAATAAACTAAGCTCTTTATGAATGCACCAATTCCTACTGTACACATTTTGCCTATACTTTTCAAAGATCTGAAAATAATTTTAGAGGCCTATATACCAACTTTGTAAAATAAAACTGCTAGAAAGATATGGAAGCCAACCTGAGGCTTACTATGTTTTCCTGAGACTTGCTTTTTCACTGAAGTAGGCTTATTTCAAGAACTTGCCACAGTTTTAGCCATTCTGCTTTCACTCACCAATAAAGAACTACCAGATGGGCTAGGAAATAAAAATGGAAATGAGCTCTAGATCTTGGAGGTGAAGGCTCAGTGAGGGTAAGACAAGTTCAGAAGGTCTATGAAATGGTTCTCTGATAAGTGAAGATAATTTCAACAGATTACACCATGGCTCCTCCCAACATATGTATAATCTAAAAAGCGACAAATACTATGAACAGTATTTGAAACTCAGAAAACCCAAGGGTGCAAAGTCCACAATGCCTGAGAGATAAAAGAACGTGGCACTGGAGCCCAGGTTCCGAAACAGTCATGAAGGACCTGCACCAAGATGTCTCTAAGACAGGGTTTTCAAAATCTATGAAGAGCCAAAGGGACTGTGGCTGTATCCTGTTACTGCACATCAGCCACCCTCTGGACAGCCTGGAATTACTATTGAGTAAATGCTGAGAAAAAAAAAAAGGCTATCTTTGGCATTTTTATTAGGGGGAAAAAAAAAAGTTAAGCCCTGGCTGGTGGTTCAGTGAACAGGTGCCGATCTGCAAACCCAAAGGTCACTGGTTTGATTCCAATCAAGGCATGTAACCAGGTTGCAGGCCAGGTCTCCAGTCAGGTCCCCAGCTGGATACAGGAGGCACTGATGTTTCTCTCCCTCTCTGACTCGCTCCCTGCCCTTCTCTCTGGAAATAATGAATCTTTAAAAAAAAAAAAAAAAAAAGTTGAAAACTAATAAGCAAAGAGTAGAAAAATTAATTTTAAAGAACCAAAACCCCTGGCTGGTGCCACAGTGGATAAGGCACCGGCCTGCGAACCTAAAGGTCACTGGTTCAATTCCCAGCCAGGGCACATAACCAGGTTGCAAGCCAGGTCTCCAGCCAGGTCCTTAGCTGGAGGCAGATGAAAGGCAACCATACATTGATGTCTCTCTCCCTCCCTGCTTCCCTTCCTTCCCCTCTCTCTAAAAATAAAAAATCTTTAAAACAAAAAAAGAACCAAAACCTAAAAAGCAGGCAAAAGTGGCTTCTAAACATTCAAAACAAGTGACACAATTTCCATAGACTAAAGCCCCTGAAAACAGCTCCTATCTAAACTACTTACGCAACATGACCCTGGCAGCGAAGT
>PVIW01018273.1:0-12018 GCA_004026585.1 Noctilio leporinus | reverse complement strand
GCAGAAAGAAAGAAGGAACTTGTACCCTTTGCAACAACATGGATGGAACTGGAGAGTATTATGCTTAGTGAAATAAGCCAGTCAGTGAAGGACAAATATCATATGATCTCACCCATTACGGGACAATAATGAGCAAAACTAACAACAAGCAAAACAGAACCAAGTGTATGAATACAAGGAATAGGCCTGCAGTGGTCAGAGGGAAAGGGGTTGAGGGGAGGGGGGAGGCAGAGGCAAAGAAGGGGAGCAGCTTAGACAAGAACCTAGTATAAAGGAACCATGGACATGGACAATAGGTGGGATTGACTTTGGGGGGAATGGGTGGGTAGGGAGGGTGACAGAGGGGAGCAAAAAAGGGATGGATGTAATACAACAACAATAAAATTAAAAAAAAATTAAATTAAATTAAATTAAAAAAAAAAGAAAGATTGAGTAACTGGCCTGGAGTAGAAGAAACTGACAACTAAATGCAATATATGGTCCTTGATTGGATCCTGTGGAATGATTTTTCATCTAATTGTTTCATTTTATATCATTATACCAATAGAGGGCAACAGTTTAAGCTGTTGAATCATTTCTTTGTGTTAAATATTTTTTCGAAGTAGAAGATAAATATAGGGAACGTCTGATATATTTTTGTTAACACTCAGTTCTTATGTATAAGCTTTTAACAGACTTATCCGTTAAAACAGCAGTGAGTCAGTGCCCTTGACTCACAAAATTTCAGAGATCTAGAATTCAGTGATTCTAGAATTTTTATATAATATGATGAAGGTTTGCTCTCACCTTCTAAAAAATCTAATTTACTTTATTATTATTATTTTTTAAGATTGTATTTATTATTTTCAGAGAGAAGGGCAGGGAGGGAGGAAGAAAGGGAGAAAAACATCAATGTACGGTTGTCTTTCACCTGCCTCCAGCTACGGACCTGGCTTGCAGCGTGGTTATTTGCCTTGGCTGGGAACTGAACCAGCAACCTTTGGGTTTGCAGGCAGGCACCTATTCACTGAGTCACCAGCCAGGGCTAATTTACTTTAATAAAATTCATTTACACTTAGATCTATCCTTAATACTATATTCAGTAGCCCTGACCAGTGTTGATTAGGCATCATCTCACAAAGTGAAAGGTTGCTGTTTGATTCCTGGTCAGGACACACGTGTGGGTTGCAGGTTCAGTTCCTGTCTGGGCAAACAGAAGAGGTAATAGATCCATGTTTCTCTCCCTCTCATTCTCCCTCCCTTCTCCTCTCTCTAAAAGTAAATAAATAAAATCTTAAAATAATTCAAATTTAAAATCTGATACTTCTTAGAATGCACAAATAAGCTACTACTGACAACGCCTAAAATCCTGAAGTGGGTACATAGTTATTGTCAGCAGCAATAAAAAGGGATATGAATACAAGTGAACTCAGTTTTTGAAAAAAGAATTCCTAAAATTGTGTTTCTTAGCTGGTTTTTGTAAACACTGAAAAAGATGTACGGAACCAAAAGATTCAACAGTACAAAAAGGGCAGCTACTATTAGCAGTTTCTTGTGTATTCTTACATAATACTTTTATTCATTGCAAGCATATGTATATTAATACACTGTAAATGTTACCTTTTTAAAGCACAAATGGCAATAAACTGTATTCTCTTAGCTGCTCTTTTAACTTAGTAATACATATTGGTAATTGTTCCACATTAGCACCTTATTCTTACATAGCTGCATAGTATTCCAGTGACTGGATGCAACATTTTATTTAACCAGTACATTTTTTTTTAAATGTGTGAGATTATCAAATATACACATTTTAAAGATTTTATCTATCATTTTTAGAGAGAGGGGAAGGGAGAAAGGCAGAGAGGGAGAGACACCAATGCGTAGTTGCCTTTCACCTGCCTCTGGCTACAGACCTGGCTTGTAACCTGGTTATGTGCCCTGGCTGGGAATCGAACCAGAGAGCTTTGGGTTCACAAGCCAGCGCCTTATCCACTGTGCCACCAGCCAGAGTTCCAACCCGAACTTTTTTGATGGGCATTTACACTGCTTCAGGTCTTATTTTTACAAAGATGCAGTGAAAAAATTCTTGTGTATGTATCCTTGTGCATTTGTGTGAGTACATCTAAAGCGGCATCCAAAGATACACATTATTTATTTTGATAAATAATGACTAATTGCCCTCCAAAGATATTTTACCGATTTACACTCCTAGCAACATTGTATGAGGTATACCTGTTTCCGTAAATTCTTAAACTTTTATTATGCTAGCTCAAGCTAAAGTCTGACCACGCACAACTCAAAAATATGGAGGCATTTTGGTATCAGTAATTGTAGGTTTATGGGAAAATTTAAATATCATTCTAGGATAAAGGTAATGTAACAAATCTTGTACTACAGGGATTTGTTAAAGGGATAGTAATGTTGTGTAGTATGGAATATATCATTTTCTTACATAAAGCAGAGGTTTCTCAGGGGTAACTGTTTTAAAATCTTAGTTTCACTTACAAGATTATTCCACATACTATTTAATTTGTTGTGCATAGCAATTCATCTGTTCAACTGATTCTTTTACCAAATATAAAAGTGATCCTAGCTGCAGGGCAGCTAGCCTTCTTTTGAAATGCTGGAACAAATCACAAACTCTTGGTTCTGATTTTGCTCCTGGACTATAATACTACTTTCTGGGTTTTCCTTTATTTTTCTTCACAATATGTAGTAATAGATATCCACTGGCACTATATTACTTACACTTTGAAGATTTACTAAATATTGCACTTGTTCTTTATTTACATAATAATTTTAAAACTTAAACCTTTTATTCTTAAATAATTCCAGGCTTACAAAAAACATAAAACTAGTAAAAACAGTTCCCTTTGGCCTTACAGCCAAATACTTCAAATACTAACGTCTTATAATAAAGTACAATTACTGAAACCCGGAAAATACCATTAACACAATGTTATTAACTAATCTACAGACCAGTTGTCCCACTAAAGTCCTTTTTCTGGCCCAGGATCACATACTACACTTAGTTACCTTCCAGTCTGGGCCGGTTACTCCCAGTCTGGGGCGGGGGGTGAGGTGGGGGGCAAGTATCTCCACAAATCTGAGGAGCGAAGGGACCCTCGGCAATAGTAACCGGCCAACTAAACGCCAGATGGCAAGGCAAGCCTCCCTTCGGGCAGTGACCACTTGGAGTCCGATTAATTTCAATGGCTTATTAGACAGAATGCTCCAGGTCCCTCCCTAGAGAGGGAGGAGGGGAACCGTCTGTAGTCTTCCCAAGGCTTTGTGCCTCCCAGGCTTGAAAGCATCCCGGTGACGGTACTGCCCATCCTGTCCCCTGAGAGAGGGGCTCTGTCCCGCAAGCTTTTGTTGATGAGATTTTGGACCTCGATGAGGTTTGGGACCTCGAATTCCCTGTGGCTCTTTCCCCTTCCGCTCCCTCCAGCCAGGCGCTGGGGGCGAGGCGTTCCACCAAGGCCTCTTCTCCCCCGCCGGCCGGCCGCCCGCCTCCTCCCTCCCACCCGCGCAGGCCCCGGGCCAGGTGGCCGCGGCTTACCCGTGGGCGCGCTGTCTAGGATGCGCAGGTCGTAGGCCCCGGAGCAGCGGTAGTTGGCGGCCGTGCCGTTGTCCCACACCACCACCACCTCCTCGGGGCTCTCGAAGCTGCGGACCGTGCCCACATGGCCCTCGCCGCCGTCCTGCTTCCCCCACTTCCAGTCCGGGCCGCGGACTACCCGGGCCCCGACGCCTTCCACCATCACCCGGTTATTCCGGGAGTTACTCATTGGGGCCCGAGCGCCGAGCTCCGCCACTGCCGCCGCCGCCGCCGCCGCCGCCGGGGGCCCGGCGACAGAGCTGGGCCCGGGCTGGACTCTCGGCGCCGGCGGGGGCGGCAGCGAGCCCTGGGGAACGTGGGAATAACTCACGGGGGCGCCGGCGCGATCCACACCGAGCCCGGAGCCAGTCCCGGGCCGTGACCGCCGCCGTCGCCGCCGCTGCCGCCGCCGCTGCCGCGCCCCCTGCTCACACTGGAGGCCGGACCGCGGCAGCTTAAAAGCCGCGGCGGCTGCAGGCAGACCGAGGGGAGGGGGTCGGGGGCGGGGACTCGCCCGCTTCCTCCGCGCTCTCCCACTGGGCTACGGCGCCCGCTGCCTGGAGACCCCGCTCTCCCCCGGGCCGGAGCGCGGAGGGCGCGGGCAGCGAGGGGAACCGAGGGCGGCTACCCGGGCGGGGATGACGAGGGCGGCAGGGGACGAGTTTAACTGCCAGCCTTTCTTCTCCCGCGGCCCCTAGCTCTGGGGTGGACGCCCGAGGGCCGGCGCCGCCTCCTCCCCCGTGGGCAGCGGTGGTATCTCCCGGCGGCGGGCGAGCGCCGTGGCCCGGGAGCTCCCTTCTCAGCCCCCACGCACGCCGCGGCGCTCCGCCCAGTCGCAGAGTCTCCTCCGGGCGAGAGCGGCTCCGCATCCGGATACAGACGCACCCAAAGCCTCAGCTGCACCTTCTGCGAGTGACTAGGAGGGAGCCTCAAAAACACCAGGGTGGGAGGGGCTTTCAGAGGGAGCCTTGCGACCCGGGAGAGAAAAAGCAACCCCTGAGCGTCAGCCCTGGGCTCAGTGAGTGCGCATGCGCGCGGCCTTCCCTCCGCCCCCGCCCCCTTTTGTTTTCTTTTTAAATCAAGGGTGGACAGTCAGTTTAAGCCTGGGGCGGTGGAGAGGCGGCTCCTTGGAGTTGCCAACCCCGGCTTCGGCCACCTTATTTTCTGAGAGAAAGGTGCTAAACGAGAAACTTGCAGGCGGGCCTGGAGGTGGCGCTGGAGGGAGAGCGGGTGGGGACGCGACCCGGGCGGCTGGGACTGGGGAACTAGAGCGAGGTCAGGCTTTCAGTAAATTCTAGAGTTCTGGTGTACCTGGGTGACTAAATGTGAATTTAGGATTACGTGTTGTTTTAGTGTTTTTTTAACGGGCTGGGTATAGGACTGATTATGGCATAGACTAAGGGCAACCTGTATTTGTGTTTGTGTACATTGAAACCATTTCCAACGAGAGTGGTTTCAGCAGAATGATACTGAATAATGTGTGTGTTGCCTTCAGGCGGAGTCAAAGTAGACTCCAAACAGCACAGGCCTCCAGGAAAGTTTACAAGCATCTTGACCATTGATAACTACCCCCACCCACAACATAATTCAGCCTCATCGCAAAAAACAACTTTGAAACGAAAATAAGAGGACAGTAAGAGTGGTTTCTGGCTGCTGTTATTTGAATGACGCTTTGATATGTAGGATATAAAATCTTGGTTTTGCAGCCCAGCGTGGAGGCAATGTAAAGCATACTGTCGTTTTTTTATGCAGGTCAAGGGAGAAGGGAAATATTCCAGCCACATTGGATAATCAACTGGAAATAAGGGAGAGGTGTAAAATGTAACCAATGAACTATGTAGTGAAATAAGTAAAATGTTCTAAATTTGTTAATGTAAATAAAACAGGAAAACATTAATATGGACTCCCAAAGGCCAAGTCGCTACTTTTAGAAAGTGAACAGAAAATATCTGCTCAAAATAGTCCAGCCGAATTTCTAGTAGTTTCAAAACATTTTCATCCTGGAAAATTTTAATGTGCTATTGCTCAACTGTAATTATTCAATTAAGGACACTTAAGTTTCCTTCTCTGCCAACTCTTGCTTCTTTCTCTGGGATCTTTTCAGGTTTACTCCTTTCCTTGTTAACCAGTTAAATTGATCACATTAGTTAACAAATTCATTAAAAGATCTTATTAAAAATATAGCTGCACAAATTATACTTGTCATTGACTTTTTAAAGTTGACTCAAGTAAAGGCTGAGATGTTAGACTCCATAGGGCATCCTTGCATTTTACATCAAAGACAGTATATTAATAATGGTTTTCATGTGCTGAATTGTTTTATCTCAACCAGGAATTTTTAATTTTTAATTTTTATTTTTTAAAGATTTTATTTCATTATTTTTTTAGAAAGAGGGGAAGGGAGAGAGGCAGAGAAGGAGAGAGACATCAATGTATGGTTGCCTTTCACCTGCCTCCAGCCACAGACCTGACTGGAGACCTGGGTTGCTACCTGGTTATGTGCCCCGGCTGGAGAATCGAACCTGAAACCTTTGGGTTCGCAGGCCGGCACCTCAACCAGGAATTTTATATTTACTAGGATATAGCCTAATATTTAGATAGAATTTTATTTACTTTTCTTATTTATTTTTGTGTATCTTATTGATTATGCTCTTAGTTGTCCCAATTTCTTTTCCCTTTGCTCTCCTCTGCCTCCTCCAGCAATCCCACACACCTCCCCTTCCCCAAAGTTCATGTCCATGGGTCATATATATATATTAGTTCTTTGGCTTCACCCTTTCCTATACTATTCTTAACATCCCCTGGCTATTTTGAAGCTACCAATTATGCTTCTTAATCCTGACACCATTTCCCCCTTTCTCCTCTTTCTCCCCTTTCACCCTCCCACCTGCTAACCCTCATGCCTATGATTCTGTTCCTCTTCTGGTTGTTTGCTTAGTTTGTCTTTGTTTTTATTTCTAAGATTCTGTTGTTGATAGTTGTGGGTTGTCATTTAATGTTTGTAGTTTTGATATGTTTTTTTTAAGATTTTATTTTTAGAGAGAGGGGAAGGGAGAGAGTAAGAGAGACATCAATGTATGGTTGCCTTTCACCTGCCTCCAGCTATGGACCTGACTAGACTTGGCTTGCAACCCAGTTTTGTGCCCTGACTGGGAATCAAACCAGTGACCTTTGGGTTCACAGGGTGGCACCTTACCCATTGTGCCACCAGCCAAGGCTGATCCTTTTCTTAAATAAGTCCCATTATTACATCTTATGTAATAATGGCTTAATGATGATTAATTCCTTTAGCTTTACCTTGTCTGGAAAGCACTTTATCTGCCCTTCCATTCTAAATGATAGCTTTGCTGGATAGAGTAATCTTGGTTGTAGACCCTTGTTTTTCATCACTTTGAATGCTTCTTGCCAGTCCCTTCTTGCCTATAAAGTTTCTTTTGAGCAATCAGCTAATAGTCTTACAGGCACCCCTTTGTAGATGGCTCTCTTCTTTGCTATTGCTATGTTTAAGATTCTCTCTTTATCTTTAACCTTTGGCATTTGAATTATGATGTGTCTTGATGTGGTCCTCTTTGGATCTAGCTTGTTTGGGACTCGCTGTGCTTCCTGGACTTGTATGCCTATTTCCTTCACCAAATTTGGGGAGTTTTCCTTCATTATTTTTTTTTTTTATGTTCAAAATTATTGATTTGAACCCTGGTTTCCTTCCCTTCACCATTGGTTTCATGTGGACTTTCCTTCATTTCACTTAGCATAGTTTTCACTTTCCCCTTATGCATTTGCTGTACTCAAGCATATCTGTCTAGTCTGTGAGCATTTTTTTATTACTAGTGTTTTGAACTCCACATGTGTTAGGTTTGCTACCTCCTCATTGCTTAGTTTTCCCAGTGGAACCTTGATCTGTCCCCTCCTTTGGGCCATACTTCTTTGTCTCCTCAACTTGACAGCCTTAGGTGTTTGCCTTTGTATCTTAGGTAGAGCTGTTGCACCTGTTACATTGTAAGGGTCAGAGCCTTTCATATTGGTCAGAGGGGGGCAATCTGTTTCATCAGGCGTTGCCATTGTATGTTGGGGAGAGGTCCAAGAGGAAATGATGCTGCCTGCTCTGGCGGTCAAACGAACAGACTATGCTGAGAGATGTATAGTTTCCTCCACCACCCTGACCCCCACTGGTTTTCACAGTCGGAAGCAATGTGGCTTTATTTTCACCTGGTGCTCAGGAACCCTGAGCTACCTGGTCCGGTCTGGGGCTGGGATAGTTTCTCAGGTTTTCTTCTTAACTTTTGTAATATTTGACTGTGCTGACTGCTGGCCCCAGGTTCTGTGGGGCCTCCGCCACCTGATACTACCGCCAAAGTTGCCACCACCTCTACCGGTGCTGTGGCCAAAGGTGCTGCTGGTGCCACCACTGCCAGTGTTGCCGCTCCTGCTGCCACTGGTGACACCCCACCCTGACCTGTGCACCCAGCTCTGCCCTTCCTGCCTGTCTGGATGAGTATTTCTTCTTTGTTCTTTTGTTGGACTTCCCTTCCATTTGATTTTCTGGAACTTTTAAATGTTTTTTTTTTTTTTTTTTTTTTTAATAGTTTTGAGGTACATGTGTTTCTTCTTAGTTGCGAAGGGAGACACAGCATGTTTACCTACACCTCCATCTTGGATGGAAAGCGAGATAGAATTTTATTCTTAATACCACAGATTAGTTATAATAATTTTAAATTACTTTGCCTTAAAATGGAAAAGGATCTTAAGAGGTGATTTACCCCAGTGGTTTCTTTCCCTCTCCCCAAACCCCTCTGTTCTTAACCCTGTAAGGGAGTTCGTTCCGGTCCCCTAGATAAAACAATATAGCAAGGCTGTAGTCTTCCCTTTCTTCTAGCTTTGCAGGGGCTCGACAAAAACACATGAAAACCTCTGGAATACACTAAACACAAATATAATAACCTCAAATTAGCCCAGTCCCTATTTGATAAGAAGAAAAGTGAGGCCAGGACTGAATACGTTGTCCAGGATTACAACGTTAAGAGAGAGAGCCCATCTAATATTAGATGTATTTCTCTATGCTAAACACTCTATCACCTTCTTAAATACATTGTAAATTTATAATGCTATGTTGCTAAGACTACTTCAAGGCCCTTAAATTAATGTTCTTGATCATATATCCTTTCATTGCAAAATTTTTGACCATGTAATTCCAATATATCTACTTATGTATATATAAATTATATATGAAGCCTGTCCTGAAAGTATTGAGCCAATGTCAATATAATAAAAAGTTTGTGCCACCGATACTTTCAGGACAGGTCTCGTATGCACTACCATGTCACATGTTATAAAACATACTCAAAATAGAAATTATAAGAGGATAAATATGAAATACATAGAAAAGTTTTCATATTTTCTTCCCTCCAGTATATCATCTGTTTTCCTAGGTGTTTAAATTGGTATCCTCTGAAGTGGACACATCTTAATTTGACCACTGTGTCATACATCTGTCTGTCATGTTTAGGATCTGTTCCATCAACATGTATATTTGCCTATCTGCCCATTTGTTCAGAAATATTTAGGGTCACTCAAAACTAGTAAGACTTTAATTTCAACTATAAGTAAGGTAAAATAAATAAATTCCTGCCCCAGAAATAAGGTAGTTTTGCTATTCACCTACTATTCTACTATGAGTACATTTGTGGCTGCTTTACAGTTTATAGAAATGAATAATATTTGGAGAGCAATTTTAAAAGTTAGAGTTAGATCTAGTGCATATCACTCAGTCACATTCTGTAGTCTAGAATTCAGCCACATCTAACTGAAAGGAAAGAAAAATGTAGCTTAGCTGGGGCCCAGAAAGAAAAGTATATCATCCAGTGTCCACTTAGGAAAACATAGATCACACTAAATATTGAAAAAAGAAGGGATTTAATTCAGCAACTTGTTTGCAAAATGTTGGAAGGGCTGCAGAAGCAAAAAGAGATGAGTAACTACTGAAAAATACTACCCTCCAGAACTGGAGGAGGGAAAGAGAAAATGTTACCTAGGACCCACGACCATTGTGCCATTGAGGCTGCAGATATTGGAATCTCTGCTGTTTTGTAGTAAGTGGAGCCAGGGCTCACATTGAAGCCGCGGGGAATCAGGAGCCCAAAATCCCCAACCATCCTCACTACATCTGCCAAAGTAAGAGCTCCATGAGTGCAAGGCACACGCACTCTGTCGCTGCAACCCCTGGAACCTGATTATGAACCCAGAAGCTGTTGGAAATTCCTTCAGGAGCAGGAAAAAAAAAAAAAGCCTTTTCTTCTTGTCACTTGGTCTCCCATTATTATCCCACAAGTAATAGGAATAGTCTACCCTATTGGGTAGTCATCACATTCTCACAATTCTACCACTCTTAAAATTCCACACAGCAAAGAAGTAACATCATGCATTTGTCTAAAAGGACACAACTATTTTACTTAAAGATACCTTCACCCTCTCTCCCCCAAAAGACTTTAATTTCAACTATAAGTAAGGTAAAATAAATAAATTCCTGCCCCAGAAATAAGGTAGTTTTGCTATTCACCTACTATTCTATCTGACTACCAGAGCTAGAGTTTTTCTGGTAGTATGGATCAAAAAATGACTTAAAGAACATGCCTATCTCTTTCATTCACTGTAATTGATAACCACCACCGGAGATCTATGTGAGTTAAAACATTCTAACTGCTACTCTGGTCCTAGTCTCTGGTGGTTAAGCACACACACCTGCCTTCTGTTACTCTGACTTGAAATCAAGGAAGCGATTTCAATGGTGAAACCTCCAACCATTACCCCTGACCCACATTTGGCAGCCATCAATGAGTTTTTTTAAGATTCTGATGATTCACCCTGTCCCAGTGGCTCAGTTGGTTGAAGCATCATCCCCTACACCAAAAGGCTGCGAAGTTGATTCCCTGTCAGGGCACATACCAAGGCTGTGGGTTCAATCCCTGGTCAGGGTCAGGGCATGTACAAGAGGAAACTAGTTGAGCTCTCTCTCTCTCTCTCTCTCTCACTCTCTTCTCTCAAAAACCAGTTAATTTAAAAAAAAGATCCACAGATGAAGATTATTAAAAAAGACTTGAGTAATTCCCTCATCAATGCATTTCTCAATGTCTTGGTGAAAATAGTGTTCTCTGGGACAACTTTTCCCGCTCCCAAAGCTTTGGGTTTCCTTCCTTGAAACTACCAGGGAAGTTTTGGTGTCTGAACCTATTGAAAGTTAGCCACCATTAAGTCCTGATTTCAGTCAACTGACCTGCCTCATGAGCTAAGCTTTATATCTAAGAAAACTCTGGTAAGTGCTCCCATGTTGATAAATTCAGTCCACTCCAATATTAAAGTTCTGTTGTTTGTGTCCTTTCTTTGGCACTTGTAGAATCTATTCCTACGTATATTCTTAGTCTCTGACAATATAAATTTGCCAAATATTGCAGTTGGGGTGGTGGTGTTGGTGGTATAATCTAGTTTCACCCAGGTCAAACAAGGAACTGTATCAGATGACTTTGTTACAGGGTCTTCAGTCAAGGGAAGTCTAGTCTCCTTAGACACTAGGAAAGGAATGTTTCAGTTGACAAAGAAAGATCAGAAGAATGAAATACTACTACTCTTCAATTTTTTTAAAAAACAAACTTAAAAATTAAAAAATAGAGAACAAACTTAATGCACAAAACAACTTGGCTGGATCTCAAGTATATTATCTCAAAGGATTACATACTATATAATTTCACATATGTACCATTTTCAAGTGACAAAATTATAGTGATAGAGAAGAACAGATCAGTGGTTGCCAGGGATTAGAGTTAGGAGAACTTCTGAAGGGGTAATACAAGAGTGTCTTTGTGACACTGACTGATGTGACTCAGTGGATTGGAAGATGTTCTGCAAATCAAAGGGTTGCAGGTTCAATTCCCAGTCAGAGCACATCCCTGGGTTGTGAGCCAGGTCCCCAGTTGGGGGTATTCTCGATTGATGTTTCAGGCAATCAATCAATGTTTCTCTTACACATTGATATTTTATTCCCTCTCTTCCCTTCTCTGTAAAATTAAATAAATAAACAATATTTTTAAGAAAGAGTTTCTTTGTGGTAAAGGAACAATTCTGAATCCTGCATGTGGTGGTAGTTATGGAATCCACACATAAGATGAAATTTCATAAAACTATACAGCCCCAGAAAAGGAGTGTATATAAAAACTGGCAAAATCTGAATGCAGTCTGTACCTGAGTTAAAAATATTGTACCAATGTTTCCTAGTTTTATCAGGTACTATGGTTATGTAAGATCTTATCCTTAGACCAAATTAGACAAAGGATACATGGGAGCTTCATGAATCTTTTGCATCATATAACTCTTAAACTACTTTTTAAAAAGAAATGAGTAAAAACAAGAGAAGAATGTAAGGAGAACACACGGATTCAAGTTTCTTG
>PVIW01018272.1:0-12007 GCA_004026585.1 Noctilio leporinus | reverse complement strand
TACAATAGCCAAGTGCTGGAAACAGCCTAAGTGCCCATCAGTGGATGATTGGATCAAAAAACTTTGGTACATTGACACAATGGAATTCTATATAGCAGAAAGAAAGAAGGAACTTGTACCCTTTGCAACAACATGGATGGAACTGGAGAATATTATGCTTAGTGAAATAAGCCAGTCAGTGAAGGACAAATATCATATGATCTCACCCATTACCGAACAGTAATGAACAGAAAAAACAAATAAGCAAAGTGGAACCAAATACATGAATACAATGATTAGACCTTCATTGGGCAGAGGGGAGAGGGGCGGGGGGAGGCAAAGATGGGGAGCAGTTTAGTCAAGGAACTACCATGGAAGAACCATGGACATGGATAATAAGTGGGATTGACTTTGGGGGGAAATGGGTGGGTGGGGAAGGGGACACAGGGGAGGAAAATGGGGATGGATGTAATAAAACCACTATCAAATTAAATTAAAAAGAAAAAACAAACTAAGCAAACAACTAGAACAGGGACAGAACCATAGATATTGAGATCATATGAAGGGTTATCAGTGAGGTTGGGGAAGGAGGAGAATCAGGGAAAAGGTGCAGGAATTAAGAAGCATAATTGGTAGGTATAAAATAAACAGGAGGGTGTTAAGAATAGCAAACAAAAAGGCGAAACCAAAGAACTTATATGCTTGACCCATAGTCATGAACTCAGGGGGAAGGGGATTGCTGGAGGGAAAGGAGGCACTGGGCAGATGGGAGCAAAGGGGGAAATATTGGGAGAACTGTAATGTATAATTAATAAAATATATTTCTAAAATAAAAAAAGAACAATAAAAAGGGTATTGGCTGATAGCTGGGTACATGAAAAATATTAGGCCATTTTATTAGACACCCCATATGTTACCTTACAAACCAACACTACCTTCAACCCAGCCACCTTACTCTCAGACTCAGAAAAGTTCTGACCTCCAACATACTTGCTTACAAATCATTAACCAAGTTTATTCCAGCAGACTGGATCTGTTGGACTAACCACTGACAGAAAATGAATGGGAATTATATGCATGTACAGATGAGAGTAGCTTCATGAGGAATGGTCAAGGCTGACCCAGGTACTCTGTAGTCATCATAGACAAGGTAATAGAAGCCCAGGCTGTTGCTGTACAAACTTCAGCACAAAAAGCTGAAGTGATAGCCTTCACCAGAGCCTTAGAATTATACTAGGAAAAGAATGTTAACATCTACACTGACTAAGTGTTCCTTCATGGTAGTCTATGCCCATGGGGATATATGGAAAAAAAAGAGGGCTCTTAACCTTGGGGAATATGGACATCAAACATGCAAAAGAGATTTAAAAATTACTAGAGGCCAAACCATATTGCTATAATGCACTGCCCAGGATACCAGAAGGACAGTTCCCAACCAAGCCAGGGAAACCAGACTGCCCATAAAACAGCAAGACAAGCCACCCAAGGGCCTTCACTTCTTGGGACTCAATTATCCACCTGGACTTCTCAGAGTTTAAACACAATTACACAAAACAAGATGAGGAACAGGCCCATGAAATGAGATTCTCTAACACTGACCTTAGTTCCATATAGAAGATCAACACCCATGGTATGATCTTACTCCCCAAAGCTCTTTTGTATCCCATTCTCCAACACATACATGAAGGGATCTATTCTGGAAAGGATGCTTTGATGGACCTAATTAGGCCACATTCGAAGGGTCTTCATTTTACAAAGGATCATTCAGAAGATTATTTAAGCCTGTCATATATGCATCAAAAATAATCCTAAAATAGATGTGTCCCAAATGGACAAGGAGTACAATATAAGGGGTATGCCCATTTGAGGACTGGCAAATTGATTTTGCACAGATGCCTAAAACCATGGGAAAGTTTAAATTCTCTATCTTTTTTGCCTTTTATTTTTTAATTTTAATTATATTTCATTAATAAGCTATTACACTTGTCCTGATTTTCCCCCTTAGATCCCTCTCCATTCAGCATCCCCAACTCCATCAAGTAATCCCTTCATCACTTTCCATGCACATGGGTTATGTGTGTAAGTTCTTTGGCTATTCCATTTCCTATACTGTACTTTACATCCCTATAGCTGTTCTGTAGCTACCTATTTGTACTTCTTAATACCCTTACCTTCTCACCCTTTTCACCACATCCCCCTCTCATCTGGTAAACATCAAAATGCTCTCTGGATCCATGATTCTCTCTTCTTGTTTTCTTAGTTTGTTTTTTAGATTCAATTGTTGATAGATTTTTATTTTTTTGCCATTTTATTGTTCAGAGTTTTTATCTATATTTCTTAAATAAATCCATTTAACATTTCATATAATGGTTTGGTAATGATGAACTCCTTTAGCTTTTCTTGTCTGGGAAGCTCTTTATTCACCCTTCAATTCTAAATGATAGTTTTTCTGAGTAATCTTGGCTATAGTTCCCTAGTTTTCATGATTTTGAATATTTCTTGCCCAGCCTTTCTAGCCTGCAAAGTTTCCTTTGAGAAATGAGCTGACAGTCTGATGGGAACTCCACTGAAGGTAATTTACTGCTTTTTGTTTGCTGCTTTTAAGACCTCTCCCTATCTTTCACCTTTGGAATTTTAATTATGATGTGTTTTGGGGAGGGCCTCTTAGCATCTATCTTGTTTGGAATGCTCTGTGTTCCTGGACTTGCATGTGTGTTTTCTTCAGCAAGTTACAGAAATTTTCTTTCATTATTTTTTCAATTAGATTTCCAATTCCTTGCTCTTTTCTTTTCCTTCTGGTACCCCTATGGTGTGAATGTTGGAATGCTTGAAGTTGTCCCAAGGCTGCTTATACTATCCTCATTTTTTGGGATTCTTTTTTTTCTTCTTGTTCTGAGATATATTCTGTATCATTGATTTGATTTTTGGTTATATCCACTCTACTGTTGTTTCCCTGTAAATTGTTCTTTATTTCTATTAGTGTATCCTTCATTTCTGAGTGGATCTTTTTAATGCTGTTTGAGATCCTCACTAAGTTTCTTGAGCATCCTTATAAACAGTGTTTTGAATTGTGCATCTGATAGATTGCTTATCTCCATTTCATTTATCTCTTTTATTGGAGTTTTGATCTGTTCTTTCATTTGGGCCATTTTTCTTTGTCCTCTAGTTTTGGAAGCCTCCCTTTATTTGTTTCTATGTATTAGGTAGAGCTGCTTTGACCCCCTGTCTTGGTAGTGTGGCCCAATGTAGTAGGTTTCCTATAGGGTCCAGTGGCACAGCCTCCCCTATCACCCAAGCTGGGTATTTGAGGTGTGTCCTTTGCGTGGGCTAAGTACACCATCTTCTTGCAGTTGAGCCTTGGTTGCTGTTGGCAGATCAATGGGAAGGATTTACCCAAGCCAGTCAGCTGCAAAGATTGGCTGTTACCACTGACCACCAATTTCCGCCCTCCATGGAGGATCAGCTGTTCAGGGCCAAGCTGGTGGTATAGCTGTCTGCTGGGTGCACAGGTCCTGGAGTTTTCCCAGTAGTACAGGCCAAGGTCAGCCTTCACATATGTTTTGTCCAGGGCTGCCCTGCCTGATCTATAAACCAATCTGAGAGACTGCTACTTGTGCTGGGCTTAGAGATTCCTAGGCAAAGCCAAATTGTGAATCTAGGCTGGCTGCTGCTAGTGCCAGGCCTGGAGCTTACTGAGGCCAGCCATTGCTTGTTTGATAGGATTTAGGAAGTTGTGAAGCGTGAACCAAGACCAGCCATTCATATGGAAAAGAAGAATGGGTGGGTCTGAAAGTTGGGTGGAGCAGTCTCTGGGGATCTCTAAGGAAGGTCAAATAGTTTTAGCCAAGTTAATGGAGTCTCAGATATGACACCAGCTTGCTGGCTCTGTAGGGATAGAGTTTTTAGAAAAGGGACAATGGCCTCTGCTGGTCTTGATACCAGACATTTCAGTTTTATTCTGTCCACCACTGGTGGCTTTTAAGCTGCTTACCCCAGTGCTGGAGCTCAGAGGGAATGAGTTTGAGCAGGCAAGTCTATGTGTGGGCTCTTTAAGAGGAATTGCTTGAGGCTCTAGCAGGGAAACTTTAAATTTTCATTAGTTTTTGTGGACACCTTTTCTGGATGGGTTCAGAGGCATACCCTACTAGACTTGAGAAAGCCACTGGGGTAGCAAAACTTCTATTCAAAGAAATAATTTCTAGGTTTGAACTCCTTTAAAACATTCAAAGTAACAAAAAACATTGTTCACCTCAGAGATCTCCCAAAAGATAGGATAGGCACTACAGATTCAATGGAAATTATAGATCTTGGAGACCTCAGTCTTTAGGGAAGACAAAGAAAAGTAACCACACAATAAAGAAGATCCTGGTGTAAATATGCCAGGAAACACATTTGAAATGTAAACAGACATTCCCTATTGCCTTACTTTGGATTAGGTTAGGGTCCTGAAGTGGTCTTAACTTAAGCCCTTTGAGATACTTTATGAAAGACTGTTCCAAGTTTCTGTTTTAGGAACACCCCCTTTAGATTTAGAACATGAACCAAAAATCAAACAATATGTGGACATTTAGGGCAAACACTAACAACTTCACACAAGTTTTCTCATTGCTGTTTCATCTCTGCTCATCTGATGGCCCTTACACCTGTTCCAGCTGGGTCTTTCTAAAGACCTGTAAGATTTAAGGTCCTGAACAGCAGCTAGCCAGCAGTGGGTTGGTTCCTAGGACATCCTGCTGACAACACACGCCTCCCTAAAGCTTACATGAATCAAGCCTTGGATTCACCACACATGGATAAAGTGAGCACTGCCTGGAGGAGGACTTGGATCTTGCTGCTGCCATTGATACTGCAAGGGAAAGCGGGACCTGAACTCCTGAAGATTTAAATTTCCTCTTTTGGAAAGGAACAGCACCTCCCAAAGCTAAGCAACAATGTTACAGTCTATTTTATGTACTTACTTCTTACTTACTTAATTACTTACTTACTTATTTGGACAATTGCTGTACTTCATGTCCATGCCTGGACTGATAATGCATTTGTGTGCATTTCCCAGATAGTTGATTCCTTGGCAAATGTATCCCACTGCTGGGTGTGCTACCCAGAACACTCACTGCTCAGGGTTAGATCATGGGGATCCTTTAGTCTCCCTGATTTCTGAGTTAATTACAATTCCCTCTGCACTAAAGCATACCCCTCACTAAACACTTAATTGCTTGTTTACAGGGTAGGTCTCACTTTGGAAGCCCATCTGCAACACTGCCTCTTGAAATATGAAACAGTTTACCAGCTTTGCTTGTGTAGGAGTACCCTCTTTTAGACACCCCATATGCTGTCTTCCAAAAAGAGCAATCTCTCAGATAAAGACTTTCCTCTATTCCTGACCCTCTTTTTGCTTTAGTAGACAGCAAGAATCTCTGGACCCAAGAGTCTATGACTCTTGATAGCTGGGAGAAACTAAAGAAGATTATAGCTCCATTCTTTTACCCTTGTAAAATTACAAGGGTCCAAAGTTTCCAAGTAGGAAATTGTTACTGTAGGCAGCCATCATCAGAGCATGGGCCTGGTTGGCCACTTCAGAAAGGCGAGCCACACAGGGGCTGCAAAGAAAACATCATTGTGTTGGTATCCAAGGGCTGCCCAGCAGACTCCAGCCAGCTCCCCTGGATGTGCAGGTGCCATTTTCAGCATCAGGATGTGGGCTAAGGGCTGCAGAATTTCTAGACTCTCTAATGGCAGGTCCTCCTATTCCTGTCCACTACCTTAAACAGTTAGGGAACTCCAGGGAGTTTCCCCTACTGGACAAGATCCCAGAGAGGGAGGGTCTTACACCAAGCATGTCAAAAGCTAGCAATATGATTGGATAGGAAAAGAATGTTCTCTCCTCCCTATCCCTATCCCTGTGAGCTTGAGCAAGAGTATTGAGTGGTCTTTGAGACAGGTCACAGCACCTAAATACGTATTTCCTGTCTCAAAAGTTTGGCTTTTGTTGCAGCAGGTAGCAGAACCTGCATTTTCAGTTACACCTATACCCTCTTCCATACCCTTCTACCCCATTTCACATGCAGTCACCACACTGTTGTTCATGTCCATGAATTTTCTTTTGTGCTCAATTTCCCCACCATCCAGTCCCTACAGTTTTCACTTTGCTCTGTATCTATGACTCTGTCACTGTGTTGCTTGTTAGTTCACTTTGTTCATTTGATTCCACATGATTGAGATCATATGGTACTTGTGTTTCTCTTACTAGTTTATTTCACTTAGCATAATACTTTCCAGTTCCATTTCACACTGTTGCAAAGGGTAAAATTTCTCTCTCTCTTTTTAATGGCTGAGTAGTATTCCATGGTGTAAAGGTACACAACTATTTTATCCACTCATCTACTGATGGACATTTGAGCTGCTTCCAAAATTTGGCTAGTGTAAATAATGCTGCAATCAACATAGGGTTGCATATATTCTTTTGAATTAATGTTTGGGGTTTCTTCAAATAAACTCCCAGAAGTGGAAAAAGTAGGGAATGAGGCAGTTTTATTTTTGGTAGAGATGTATTCTTTTAGTCTTTTTTTTTTTTTTTTTTGTCTGGGAAGCTCCTTATTTCTCCATCTATCTTGAATGAGAGCCTTGCTGAATAGAATATTCTTGGTTGCAGGCCTTTGTTTACCATTACTTGAAATACCTTTTGCCATTCCCTTCTGGCTTGAATTGTTTCTGTTGAATAATCATTTGATAGCCTTATTGGAGCCCCTTTGTGTGTTATTTGTCTTTTCTCTCTTGATGCTTTTAGGATTCTCTCTTTGTCTTTGAAATTTGCCATTTTAATAATAATGTGCCTTGGTGTTGGTCTGTTTGGGTTGATCCTCATTGGGACCCTCTGTGCTTCCTGAACTGGATTCATGTTTTCACTTATCATGTTAGGGAAATTTTCTCTCATGACTTTTTTGAACAGGTTTTCCATTCCTTGTTTCTCTTCTCCTTCTGGTATCCCTATGATACGGATGTTGTTACGTTTCATGTTGTCCTGCAGCTCTCTTAAGCCCTCTTCAGTCTTATTCAGCCTTTTTTGATTCTCTTGTACTGTCTTGGAGTATTTGTCTACATTATCCTCCAACTCGCTGATCCAGTCCTCTGCTTCCTCTAGCCTACTGTTGGTTCCTTCTACTGTATTCTTCAATTCAGAAATCGTATTCTTCATTTCCTCCTGACACTTATTGATAGTTTCTATGTCCTTTTTCATGCTGCTGTAGTTCTCAGTAAGTTCCTTTTAACTTCCCTGGAGTTCTTTGTAGTTCTCCTGGAGTTGTTTATAGTTTTCTTTGATGTGGCTGAGCTCACTGAGCTTCTCTATCATCATTCTTTTGAATTCCTTATCTGATATTCCAGATGCCTCTGTTTCCTTTTGTGGTCTTTCTAGGGATTCTTCCTTTCCTTTTGGTGATGGACTGATTTTTTCCCCCCCATTTTGGGTGTCTGTTCTTGCTTGCTTTTTATTTATTTATTTTTGTTCTTTCCTTGGGTTAACCTGCTTTGCTTCCTTGCCTTAGTTGAGCACCCATCTGTGATAGATTTGTGGAGTTCAATGTTGCTGTCTCCCAGATTTTCTCCACTTGCTGTTCTTGGTGTGTCCTTTATTTGGGCTGTCTAGTTGTATTCTGGACCTGTGGGCTTTTAGCAGAAAAAAACCAAAAAACAAAACAAAAAAAAAAGGAAAAAAGAAATAAAAATGATAATAATAATAATAAGAAAGGGTTTAGATGGCTGTTCACCCTTAATAATCCCTGACTGGTCCAGATGGAGCCTGGTCCTGAGGGCTTTTAGCAGAGGGGGAAAAAAAAAGAAAGAAAGAAAGGGAGAAAGTCACAAGACAAAGAGAAATCAATATTAATAAAGAAAGGGTTTAGGTGTCTGTTCATCCTTTATGGTCTCTGTTTGGTGCAGGTGGAGCCAGGACCAATGGGCTTTATCAGGGAGAAAAGAAAGAAGAAAGAAAAAAAAAAGGGGGGGGCGAGAAAGTCACAAGACAAAGAGAAATCAATATTAATAAAAAAAGGGTTTAGGTGTCTCTTCCCCCTTTATGATTTCTGATTGGTCCAGGTGGAGCCAGAACCTGTGGGCTTTACCAGGAAGAAAAGGAAGAGAAAAAAGAAAAAAAAGAAAAAGAAAGAAAGAAAGAAATGAAAGAGAAAGGAAGAAAAGAATAAAGAAAGGGTTTAGGTGGCTGGGGAAGGGAGGAATACTTAGATTGAGGACTGGGAATGCGTTACAGCCACAGAGTGAGTAGACTTTAATTCAAGAGTAGGGGGAGGGTCTTGGGTATTTAGGTGGATTGAGGTATGGGGGGGATTAAGAATATGTGAGAGGTAACTTTTGCAAAGGATATGTTGGGGATTAATAGTTCATATTGCTCTCGGTATAACTCAGGTGCTTGAGATTGGCAGCAATCCCTTTCCTGAGGCTGCCTCTTTTTCTTGGTCAGGACTTTACAGTCTATATTCTAGCTGGTCTTGGCGTGTGGCAGGGCCTCTGATTGTCACAGTCAGGGCTGATTCTGAGTGTCCGCCCCCAGGTAGGCTGGGCCTTCAGCAGCCTGGCTGGGTGTTAGGGCTGCCAGTATTCTGGAGCCTGCAGGATGTCCCCTCCCACTCCTGGAGGGGGTTCCTGCCCTTGACAAGCACCCAGCACCCCTGCCAGGCAGCCCAAAACCTCGCAGGTCCCTGTGGTGACTGGCCCCGCCCCCGCAGTTCCAGGAGGAGGCCACCCCTGTCCGTCAACAGTGCCCGGATCCGCCTACACTGCCCCGTCCCCACAGGCGAGCGCCAATCCTCCAAGCCAACCAGCTCTCTGAGGAGTCCTTTAAGCAGCCTCTGTGAGGAGCCCCTCCCAGGCGTGGGTGGTGCGGTCTTTGTCTCGGGCAATGGGCGGGTCAGTTGCCCCCGCTACTAGCTCCCGGCTTGCTGTTTTGAGTTTCTGTGGAGCCTGGGGGCCTGTGTGGTTGTGCAGGGCTGGGCCTCCCCCCTCGCAGGGGCTTCAAGCTGCTGTTTCTCAGGTGGCCCAGCAGCTCCGTTTTCGGCCCTCTCGCCACCCCGGCCATTGCACTTCCCCGCTCCCCCTCTCCGGCTCCCCGCAGGACTCTTCTCCTCCGCTTCTAGCCCCATGAGGAGCTTCCTCTCCCTGTTGCTGGAGCAAGTCTCTCACCCAGTCCCTCCCCTGCAAGAGTTCGATTCCGTGTTCCTTACGGCGTTTGCCCTCGCTGCCCGCACTTCACTGCTCAAACTTCTAGTTGCCAGGGAGCCCGGAACTGGCCTCAGTTAAACGCGCCCCTCTGGGCAGAGCCGCCCCTGCCCAAAGCTGACCTCGGCCTGCTGGCCAGTCCATCGGTAACTGCCTCACCTACTGTCCTGCTGGCCTCCTCTGCCTCTGGGCTGTGCTCCCCTGTGTCCAGATGCTGACCGCTCCAATTCTTAGGGTCCTGAAGACGTCCCACACTCCCTATCTTGTCCTCTAGCTGCTCTGGTACTCGAGAACACCATCAGCACTGCTCTCTACTCTGTCGCCATCTTTCCTCAAGTTTTATTTTTAATTTTTGAGGTATCTCAGTAAAGTTACACATACCAAATTACTTGCAATCCATATAACCTCAGAATGTTAACACAGACAGCCATGAAAAATCTTTTTATAAATCAAATTTTTCAGGGAGAATGCCACCAACCACTAGATGGAGCTGTCTTTCACTGAAGAAATTTATTTCTAGTCTCAGGTGCTTGAAGTTATTAGAAATAACAAAGAGGTGGGATTGACTTTGGGGGGAATGGGTGGGTGGGGAGGGGGACAGAGGGGAGAAAAAAAGGGATGGATGTAATACAACAATAACATTTTTTTAAATAAATAAGAAATAACAAATATTTTCAAATATTGTCATGCAAAACTACAGTGATGGACCCTATTAAACAAAAAATATCTCACCACAATAATTTACTTTTCTTTCATGGATGCTGTGTGTGCCTTGCTGGACACAACAGTCATTTTCAGGAAGCAAGCTAGGAATATTTTCCTATCAAAAATATTAAAATAATTTAAAACTAGTTATTCATTTCAGTAAAAATGTTATATAAATTTAATTATTACCATTTTACATTTTTAAAACTGTTTACTTTTAAAGTACAATATTAGCCCTGGCTGGTGGCACAATGGATAAGGCACTGGCCTATGAACCCAGGGGTCACTGGCTTGATTCCCCAACCAGGGCACATAGGTTGCAGGCCAGGTCTCCAGCCAGATCTGTAGTTGGAGGCAGGCAAAGGGCAACCATGCTTTGATGTCTCTCTCCCTCTCTGCCTCCCTCCCTGCCCCTCTCTCTGAAAGTAATGAATAAAATCTTTTTAAAAAATAAAAGTACAATATTAAAATTTACAATCTAAGTCACTTTCAGTTTGAAAAAAAGGCAAACAAACTTTTTAAAAATTTTATTCAATTACAGCTTACATTCAATATTATTTTGTCTTACTTTCAGGTGTACATCACAGTGGTTAGACAATCATATACTTTACAAAGTGTTCACCCCCAAATTTCCAGTACCCAACTGGTACCATACATAGTTATTACAATATTATATTCTCTATGCTGTACTTTACATCTCTATAACAATTATATAACTACCAATTTCTGTTTCTTAGTTTCTTCACCTTTTTCACCCAGCCACTCAATCCTCCTTCCCTCTAGCAACCAGTATTTTCTCTGCATCTATGAGTGTGTTTCAGTTATGTTTGTGCATTTATTTTTCTTTAGATTCAACATATAAGTGAAATTATATGGTGTCTGGCTTTCTCTGACTGGCTTATTTCACTTAGCATAATACCCTCTCTATCCGTCTAGGCTGCTACTAATGTTAAGATTTTATTCTTTTTATGGCCAAGTAATATTTCATTGTGTATATATAGTTGCATATGTGGAAGACTTGGGTTGCTTCCATAGCTTGGCTATTGTAAATAACACTGTTATGAAGATAGGGGTGCAAATAATGTAGAGCTGTGTTTTGGGTTTCTTTGAAGATACAAAGCCAGAAGTGGAATCTCTAGGTCATAGACAGTTTAATTTTTAATTTCTTGAAGTATCTCCATACTGCTTTCCACAGTGGTTGCACCAATATGCATTCCCACTAACTGTGCATGAGGGTTCCCTTTTCCCCAAATTCTTACCAACACTAGTTATTTGTTGATATATTGATGATAACCATTCTGACAAGTTAAAACTTTTCAAATAACTAGTTAAGATGGAAAAATCTATTGAAAGCTATGTAATCTCTCTTTCTTGTTACTTCTTTATTTCTTTAAAGAACATTAAAAATACTAAATTGGGTTATGGGAAGGTAAACCTTCTTTCTATACACATTGAAAATGCAACCATTTCTGTGCTGGTGATACCTCCTTTGACTCTGTACAGCCTTGTTATGAAGGGCAGAGGAAACTTGTGAGGTGGTAGATTTTCTGTCAGTCACATTTTGAGCATATTTAGAAATAACTATAAGTAAAATAACATTTGTCCAAAAAGTCTTAATGTGTCTGTGTCAAAATCTTAATCAAGGTTCCCAAATCAAAATAGACATCCCTGCCTTCAATGTGAGGCTAACTTCAGCCTAAGGCCATGTTGCTTTTGAATTCTGATTAATATCAAAAGCAGTCTGAATAAATTTTTGGATTGATGACTTGAGTACCAAGAATCTAGAAACTGTGCTCATAAGGGTAAGAAAATATACAGTCTGATGAACTGCTGCTTATATTAAGTCTTCTCAGAAATTTTGAGTATCAAGTGTTTCTTCATAGTATCACTAAATGTCAAGGTCAAAGTAGGCAGAGGCAAAGAAGGGGAGCAGCTTAGACAAGAACCTAGTATAAAGGAACCATGGACATGGACAACAGGTGGGATTGACTTTGGGGGGAAAGGGTGGGTGGGGAGGGGGACAGAGGGGAGCAAAAAAGGGATGGATGTAATACAACAACAATAAAATTAAAAAAAAAAAAAAAAAAAAAAAAAA
>PVIW01018271.1:0-12014 GCA_004026585.1 Noctilio leporinus | reverse complement strand
CCCAAAGTCAATCCCACCTGTTTTCCACGTCCATGGTTCTTCTATATTAGGTTCTTGTCTAAACTGCTCCCCTTCCTTGCCTCTGCCTCCTCCCTCCCAACTCCCCTCTTTTCCCTCACCACTGAAGGCCTATTCACTGTGTTCATATATTTGGTTCTGTTTTGCTTGTTCTTAATTTTGTTCATTATTGTCCTGTAATGGGTGAGATCATATGGTATTTGTCCTTCACTGACTGGCTTATTTCACTAAGCATAATAGTCTCCAGTTCCATCCATGTTGTTGCAAAGGGTAGGGGTTCCTTCTTACTTTCTGCTGTGTAGTATTCCATTGTGTAAATATACCAAAGTTTTTTGATCCAATCATCCACTTATGGGCATGAAGTGGGTCTCTTGAAGACAGCATATACGTTGTCATGTTTTCTTATCCATTTGGCTACCCTATTTCTTTTGATTGGCCCACTTAATCCATTTACACTTAAGATTATTATTGATTGATACACATTTATTGCCATTTTCCCACTTTGTACCTGTGTTCCTCTTTGACTCTCTTTTTCACTCCTCTCTCTCTCTCTCTCTTTTTTACCAAAGCAGACTTTTTAGCATTTCTTGAAAATCTGGTTTGGTAGTAATGTATTCTTTTAGTCTTCTTTTGTCCGGGAAACTCCTTATTTCTCCTTCCATTTTGAATCAGAGCCTTGCTGGGTAGAATATTCTTGGTTGCAGGCCTTTGTTTACCATTACTTGAGATACTTTTTGCCATTCCCTTCTGGCTTGAATTGTTTCTGTTGAATAATCATTTGATAGCCTTATTGGAACCCCCTTATATGTTATTTGCTGTTTCTCTCTTGGTGCTTTTAGGATTCTCTTTGTCTTTGAAATTTGCCATTTTAATTATAATATGCCTTAAAGTTGGTCTGTTTGGGTTGATCTTCATTGGGACCCTCTGTGCTTCCTGAACTGGATTAATGTTTTCACTCATCATGTTAGGGAAATTTTCTATCATTACTTTTTTGAACAGGTTTTCCATTATTTGTTTCTCTTCTCCTTCTGGAATCCCTATGACATGGATATTATTGCCTTTCATGTTTTCCTGCAACTCTCTTCAAAGCTCTTCATTCTTGTTCAGCCTTTTTTTCATTCTCTTGTACTATTTTTGAATATTTTTCTACATTGTCCTCCTACTTGCTGGTCCAGTCATCTGCTTCCCCTAGCCTACTGTTGATTCCTTCTACTATATTCTTCAAATCAGAAATTATGTTCTTCATTTCCTCATGGCTCTTACTGATAGTTTCTATGTCCTTTTTAATGCTGGTTTAGTTATCAGTAAGTTCCTTATACCTTCTCTGGAGTTCTTTGTAGTTCCCCTGGAGCTGTTTATTGTTCTCTTTGAGTTGGCTGAGCTCATTGAGCTACTCTATCATCATTCTTTTGAATTCCATATCTGATAGTTTATTTTCCTCTATTTCATTTAGTGATCTTTCTGGGGATTATTCCTTTCTTTTTCGTGATAGACTGATCTGTTGTTGCTTGATTTTGTCTAGGATTAATCTGCTTTATTTCCCTGCCTTTGTGGAGCACCCTTCTGCATTAGGAGATGTGTGGAGTTCAGTGTTGCATTCTCCTAGATTTTCTCCATTTGTTGCTCTTTGGGTGGTCTTTATGTCATTAACTTGGGCTGTCTGGTGTATTTTGGAGTATTTGTGTATGTTGCTCCTTTCCTTCCATTTGACTGATTGAGAGACATTCCTTCTATTCTTTCTCATACATTGTTTTTGAGCTGCACTAGGGAATAATAGTTCATGTAGCTCTCAGTGTAACCAAGGTACTTGTGATTAGCAGCAATTTATTTCCTGATTCTGCCTCTTTTCCTGATTCCATTTTCCTGATTCTGAGTGTCAGCCCCCAGGTAGGCTGAGCCTTCAGTAGCCTAGCTGGGTTACTCTGCTGCTGGTGTTTTGGTTTCCTCCATTCTCTCAATGGTTCTTTGTGGAGACCTGCTGGGTGCTTCTGTGATGTCTATGGCTGCACCTCCCCCTCCAGCTCCTGGAGGAGGTTTCTGCCTATGATGGGCACCTGGCTCAAATCCTGGGTGGCCTGCAACCTTGCTGGCTCCTGGGATGGCTGGCCCTACCTCTGAAGCTCCCAGAGGAGGCAGTCCCTTTCTGCTAAAAGTGCCTGTCTCCCCCAGGGTGAAGGCTAACCCTCCAAGCAGTCCAGCTGTTTAAGTAGTTTTTCACTACTGCTCTGGGACATATGTCTGGCTCCCCAGAGGATCTGTAGCACAATCTGCTGGCTAAGACTACTACTACTCCCCCTCCAGCTCCTTAAGGAGGGCTTTATTGCCTGCAGTGGGCATGCCAGTTGCACTAGCTACAAGTTCCTGGTGCTCAGTTTCGAGATTTTGTGGGAGCCTGCGTGCTGGTGTGGGTGCGTGGGGTTGGGCCTTCCCCCTTGCTGGGGCTCTGAGCTGCCCTCTCCATAGTAGTACAGTGGCAGGATTTCAAGTTTTTGTGGGATCCTGCTTGCTGGTGTGGGTGCACATGTTTGGGCTTTCTGCCTCACTGTGGCTTCAAGCTGCCTTCTCTCTTGGCATAATGACCCAGTTTTTGGCCCTCTTATTGCTCTGTCTGGTGCACTTCCCTACTCCCCTGCTCCTTCTCCCCATGTTCCTCTTTTCCTCTGCCTATGGCCCAGGAAGGAGCTTTTTCTCTGTCAGTCTCCAGAGTGAGGCTCTCACACAGTCCCTCCTTTGTTCAATCCCTCATTCCCTCCTGAGTTTGCACTCACTATCCACATTTCACTGCTCAGACTTCTAGTCACCAGGGAGCCTGTAGCTGTATTCAGTTAGCGACACCCTTCTGGGCAGAGCTGCTACTGCTCAGAGCCCACCTTGGCCTACTGGCTAGTTGGAACTGTCTCACCTGCTCTCCTGTAGGTATCTGCAGCCTCTGGGTTGTGCACCCCTGAGTCTAGATGCTTACTGCTTTAATTATTAGGAACCTGCAGACATCTTGTGCAACTATCCTATCCTCCAGCTGCTCTTGCACTCTAGAACACCATCAGGAGTTCTCTCTACTCTCTAGCCATCTTTTTTCCCCTCTCATTTATTTTTTAAAGAATTTTTATTTATTTTTATAGAGAGGGGAAGGGACAGGGGCAGATAGGGAGTGAGATAGTACATGGTTGACTTTCACCTGCCTCCAGCTACAGACCTGGCTGGAAACCTGGCTACAACCTGGTTATGTGTGCCCTGGCTTGGAATTGAACCAGTGACCTTTGGGTTTGCAGGCCTGCACCAATCCACTGTGCCACCAGCCAGGGCTCTATTTCAACTTTCTTAACTGGAAATAATACCATTAATAAAGGCACACTTAAGTCTTTCCCTTTTTAAATGTTGGTTAATATAACACAAAAAGATGTTTTAAGAAAATCCTTATTGATTAGGTTAATTATAATCTGTATTAAAAGCATAGAGGTTGTCATTTGAGATCACTTTGTTCATTTGAGACTGTCCTTTGCCTGATTATTTTAATTCAATTCAGGGATACTGCATTAGACAGGAAAACATGCATTGAGAAGTTTATAAGCACAATTATTTAAGCATAATATGAAAATATCTAGCCTAAAAGTAAGTTACTATTTTCATCATAATTGTCTATGCTGAGGGAATAAAATTTATTATTTATAATTTAATTGGTTTTTCCTGCTTCTAACTGGAAACAAAACAGAAGGGATGCCATTAATTTGAATAAGCAAAATATATTGTTTTCAACATACTGTAATCAAAAGGAAAAATTTCAACATGTGTATGAAAGAGATAATATGTGTTTTAAGGGCATAATAGTTTTCTTCTTCTTTTTTATCAACTTGGTCAATAGAAAACAGACATCAAATTTGAACAGATAAAGCATGGGTAGCTGTATTGTGATTGAAATGCTTATAGGTTCTGTGCCAACTTTCCACCACTGTGTACTTTGTTGCTTTTTAAAACTGTATCAACTCTAACAGAAGAGTAAATTATTTGTGATTTAAAAAATAATAACAACCAGAAATGTCACAAAGACTAACTGTATGGAAGTCTGACAAGGTATTAAAGATTTCTCATTCATCCAGACATGTGGGAAGGGTAGGGTCACGGAGATGGACAGAGTGATGTGGAGATGTGGTATGGCACAGAGAGGCAGAGACAGCAGTGGCAGAATGAGCAGTCCCACATTCATGGAATGACAGGCCTGGCTTCTCCAGCAGAAGTCAAGAGGCTTCCAGGAGCCAAACCACAAGCCAGGAACAGGCTGTGTTGTGGTCATAGGGTGAGGGCTAATGAGTGTTCTCATGCTGGGCAGGGACTTGGTGGACTGACTGTCCCACCAAGTGTAAAGGAGTAATGGCCTTGGCTTTCTGTCAGTGTGTTCAGATGAAGGTAGATGTGGATGCATAAGCGTGAAGCTAAAAAGCTCCCATTCATCATCAAAGCCTTGGTTTAGACTGTTGAGTGCACCTAACAGTTGCAATAATAAGGGAAAGGGAGAAAGTCTCTTACTGGGGCACATGTCAATCCAGGTATATGAGCAATCTGGTAAGAACAGACCAGGGATTAGCCAGGGAATTTGGTGGGACATCTTGAATGGCAGTTTGCACTATCTGAGAGTTTTCTTATTATAATAAAAGACATGAGCCAGCCATCATTTTTTAAGATTTGCAACTTCTGCAGGATCTAAGAGTCCTGAATGGATGTCCTGCTCTGCAGCTGTTCTCAGTTGTGTGAAGATCCATTTGCTCTGTGAGTTGTAAATTATGAACCCAGGGATGATTCTGAGTTTTACTGCAGCCTTTGCTGTTAACATATGTGCAAAAGTCTCCCCTTGAGCTTCATCAGCTGTTTTCCCTGATTCCTCATTCAGCAGATAAATCTCCTAGTGGTGGGTCATGAGGACACAATTGAAGATCATGTGGGAGGGAAGGACATCTGAATCTATTTAGAAGGTGGGATATGTGGGCCATGTGACCATTAATTTAGGGGTCTAACAAATAGGCAACAGGAGCCCCAATATTATCTTGGTTTTACATAAAGATGTTTCAAATCAGTGGACTGGGTGAGGCAGGTCACCCTCCCTAATATGGGGGGTGGGGAATCATTGAAAGCCTTCAAATGACCAACGTGACCTTCCTCCCTGGTGCCCTTGGAACTGATGTGTCCACATGAACTTTGGTCCAACCTCCAGCACCCATAGCACATGGGCTCCTCCTGAATCATGCCTGTGTCCTTGGATTAGGATGAACCATGAGACCCCTATGTGTCCCTCACATTATCTTCACTCCTCAATTCCTCTGAAGTTCCTTTCTGTCATAATCTCTTACTTCCTCAGACCCCAGTGCAAGAGCAGGATGTGTACCCC
This sequence comes from Noctilio leporinus, assembly GCA_004026585.1. Classification (NCBI taxonomy): domain Eukaryota; kingdom Metazoa; phylum Chordata; class Mammalia; order Chiroptera; family Noctilionidae; genus Noctilio; species Noctilio leporinus. The sequence goes on along the minus strand of PVIW01018271.1, from coordinate 6,619 downwards.
TGCTCTAGGAACACCAGGTTGAGACAGGTGTGGCCTGTAGGTGGACTGGTCACAGCCAGATTTAGGACCCCCTCAGCCCTGTGCCATTCACACAGGCTGTGTCTTCACTACCCCTTTCCCCTTGCCCTGCTCCTTCCAGCATGGACAGGAGATTATGATAGAGGACCATGAGCTCATTATGGAAAGTATGACTCTTTGTTGTATATCAGCACAGCCTCTGTCACAGGTGCTTCCATCAATTTTATGTAACCACATGTTGACTCTCTTAATCTGAGTTTGTTGTCAGACTTGCCAGTGCTGAGCCCCCTACTGTCTGGTCAAGAAAACAAGAAAAAATGACTGTTTACAAGCAACAAAATTCTTGTGAAAACAAGAGAGATGAAATAAGAAACCCAATATCAAGATATGCTCCATCCTCACCACAAAATATCTTCCCCCTTAAAAAGAAGAGAAAGAGGACAGATGCAAGAACATGGATTGGACTTGGAGACATGATACCCAGGGAATCACATCACTCTCAGAATCTCAGAGGCTGTGGGCTTCCTCATCTGTGATACTTAGTGATCAAGGGCATAAATACAGCGAAGAAAGGAATATTGTGGTGGGAGGCAGGAAATGCAGAGTTATTACATAATGGGCATTGATCCAAGTGATTAAGTTTGGTAAAGTGAGGATTTATGGGTGTGGATGATGGGTTATGACAGTAGAACAAAATCATTCACTAAGCATGGGTGAGAGTGGAGATGCTGCCCATTGCCGGGAACAGGGGAGAAGGGAGGCCTAGAGTCATTACCATGGAAACCATCTGTGTGTGTGTGTGTGTGTGTGTGTGTGTGTGTGTGTTTCAGTTATTAAGCAAAATAACTGCAGTGACCTTAGAGCCACATGCAGTGGTACTCAGATGGGGTCTGCAAAGAAGAAACTGAGGACAGAAGAGTCCCTTGAAGCCAAGAGCTTCTGGAATCAGAAGTGTCAGCTGAGTCAGTGCATCTAGCAGCTTCAGGAAAGAGGCTCCATGAAGAGTCACTGAGGTTTCATAAAAGCAATTCTCTGTATCCTGAGATCTCTAAGCACATGCTGACCTTGACGTGGCATCCTGAAGTCAGGGAGCAACCTTTCATTCTATACTGAGATACATCCATGCCTTGTGAGGCCTGTCAGGACCCTCCTGCAGGGCACATGCTGGGCAGCAGGGGGTGTCGGAGACCCATGATCACAGGACTGCTGTCCCAGGAGCAGGTGCAGTGGAAGCTAAGAAGGGATTTCCTCTGAGGATTTGGGTTTTCTATTTTAATTTAAAAAATCTAAAATAAGTGTTGGATGTGTGGTGACTATAAATATCTTATTATCTCAAGGGATTTGTCAAATTCAAGAACCACAGTCAATAGTGGTATTTCTAGGCTTTTTTTTTTTTTTTTTAATCTAGATGTTGAGGAGCAGGAAACAGTGACAGTATTTTCAATTTATTCCATGCTGCATTTTTTAAGATACCCTGATTCTGGGAATAAAACCTTCATGTTTAAAGTCCAGAACTTGTCCTTGTGGTCTGTGTGTCATTCAAAGGTTGGTTTTTAATGAGGAATATGTCCTGTGGGGCTTGTTCCTCAGTGGGAGGAGCTATGTCAGTACAGAACTAAGGGACTTGGCAGAGGACACACATGCTACAACACTGATTAAGGCTCCTGGCCCTGGCTAGTGGCACAGTGGGTAAGGTGCTGGCCTGTTAACCCAAAGGTCACTGGTTCAATTCCCAGCCAGGGCAACATAACCAGGTTGCAAGCCAGATCCCCAACCAGGTCTGTGGCTGAAGGCAGGTGAAATGCAACTGTACATTGACATCTCTCTCCCTCTGCCTCTCTCACTTCCCCTCTTTCTAAAAATAGTAAATAAAATCTTTTTTTTTTTTTTAAAGACTTAGGTCATTTGACTCCCTGTGAGTGTACCCCTGTGTCCTCTGTCTTATCTCAGGTGGAATGAAGTATTCAACTATGAAACACTCTGCCTCATGAATATGCAAATGAGGAGAGGTAGACTAGGTTTAAATGTGGGTCTGTCTGTGTCATGAGAGCATCACCCACAGCCACATCATCCCCAGCAATGGTCCTGACAGCAGAGCCGTTCACCATGAACTGGAACTGGAGAGCCCTCTTCCTGGTGGCAGTGGCTACAGGTACTGGGCTCCCAAGTCTCTGAGTTCAGGAGGGGACCTGGGAAATCAAAGGGGTTTTCCACTTACTGTTGTCTCTTCTCCACAGGTGTCCACACCCTGCAGCTGGTGCAGTCTGGGGCTGAGGTGAGGAAGCCTGGGGCTTCAGTGAAGGTCTCCTGCAAGGCTGCTGGATATACAAGCTGGATAAACTGGGTGCGGCAGGCCCCAGGATCAGGGTTTGAATGGATGGGAAGAATTTACATTGGAGATAGTGATACAAACTATGCACCAAAGTTCCAGGGCAGAGTCATTATAACTGCAGATAAGTCTACAAGCACAGCCTACATGGAGCTGAGTAGCCTGAGAGCAGAGGACACAGCTGTGTATTACTGTGCAACTGACACAGTGAAGGAAAAGTAATCTGAGCCCAGACACAATCCTCCCTGCAGGAGAGGCTGCAATCACCAAGGGGCAGTCAAGGTCCCTGAATTAAGTGTTGTCCCAGAAGCAGGTGCAGTTGGAGATCTGAGATGGTTTCCTGTGTGGTTTTCTCTTCATATAATAGTTTCATCAGGGAACATCCCTGGATTCCTGGGTCTGTGCTCAATTATGAAGTCTCTGGGCTAGAAAAGTCTGTTGTGAAAGAAAACAATATTCTCACATAGAAAAAGGATAGAGAGTTTCTTTCACATAGCCTTGTGCCTAATTGCAAGGAATCTCCAAGCCTTCTTACCCAAGTCAGCTGAAATTGAACAGAGGCTCTGAAGTACTTAACGATGTAGCCCAACATGACACACAAATGCTAGACATCAGGAACCAGAGGAAAATGTACCCAAAGCAAGGGAACAAAGTCTACAGTGGTGACAGTCATTGATTTGGCATCATGAGCACAGCACCAAATGTAGATGACACCACACAGAGGCAGAGGGGCCCTGGTGTGGATTTCCAGGCTGATCACAAATACAGACACCAAGCCATCTTGGAGCATCTATCATCCACATAGTTGAAATATTTGGGAGAAATAGGAAGGCCCTTGAAAAATGTAGACTTGCTTTGGTAGAGCCTGGGAAGGAGGCTGCCTCAGTAGTTTTGTTTGTTGATGTGGTGGGGGAAGGGCATTCTACTTACAAGGGATTTTGTGGTTTTACTTTCCTAGTGACAACTAAGGGGAGACAGCCTTTCTTTTCAGGTTTACTAGGTGGGGCAGATACGGAAAGGTTAGGAATGAGTCCTCATTTGTGAGCAAAAGTAAAATAAATTGGAACCCTACTACTTATGATAATGATGGTGGTAGAGATAGACAGGGGTTTTGTTCCCATGTATAAGGTGAAATCAATCCCCTATCCAAGGTCATCATATTTTGATGGCCTTGGTCCAGCTTTCTGCTGTCAAAGGTGAGATGCTTTCCCAGGAATCATGAGAACCACAAGTTTAAGGAGCCCTATTGAATTAATCATTCAGTCAGATGGAATGATTTCTTGGATGCAAAACTAAATCCGAAGGTGAATTTCATGGAATTTGTCTGCTGCATCTACTACCGAAACACTAGATAAATTTCCTTAAAATAAAGTTCAAGAGCAAGGCAGTCTCTCTCAGATTCTCCTGTGCCCAATTCCAAGGAATCATCTAAACTTCTACCCTGAGTCAGCAGAATATAGCCAAAGGCTCAGCTGGGCCCTAGAGCGAAGCCCAGCCCCATGCAGTTTAGTGTCCTAGCTGGCCAACAGCAGGACACCTGCATGCTGAAAAGGGGGCACCAAATGCTATGAACCCAACTCCAGAGGAGAGAAATTCCCAGTGGTGATTGTCATTGACTTGGTATCATGCTCACAGAATGAAGAGTACATGACGCCACATAGAGGCTGAGGGTCCCATGAGAGCTTGGTCCCAATGTCCAGGCTGATGACAAATATTCACCCTATATTTATCATGCAGATATTGGAAATATCTTGGAGGAATAACAAAGGCCCTTCAGAAATTCAAAGGTATGTTGAAAGAGCCAGGAAAGAAGATTAGCCCAGGGTTTTCACATTGTTCTCATTGTGGGGGAGAGGAATTCTGCTTACAGTGGCTTTTGTGGTTTCAGTTTCCCAGTAGCATATGAAGAGGAGACCCAGCCTTCTAATTAGATTTCTCAGGTGGTGTAGGTGGAGAAGAGGTAGCAATGATTCTTCATTCATCAGCAATCAAACATAAAATAAAGTATCATCTGACAAATTGTTTTATTTAACTACTGTATAAATGAGCAAAAGTAAGATAAACAGTCATTACCTATGGACAATTATAACTATAGAAAATGAAAATAATAATTGTAAATAAGCAAATTATGATGAAGATAAAGATGATGAAGTAGATGATAATGATAAGAGCAATAGACCTTGCCAGGTCCAATAACTGATGTTAAATCAATCCCCTATCTATGGTTGTCAAATTGTGGAAGATCTTGGAAGGCTCAGCCTTCTGTTCTAAAGATAAAATGCTTCCCCAGGATCTGTGACCACCATCAGCTTATGGAGCCATATTAAACTAACCTTCTAATTGGATGAATGATTCCTTGGATGTAAAACTAAACCCAAAGATGAATTCCATAGAATTTCTCTGCTTCATTTGCTGTTGAAACACCAGCCAAGATTCCTTCCAATCAGGTTGAAAAGCAAGTTGTTGGGCATACTCACCACAATAGATAGAATGCACTGATTGAAGACCACAAAGATGGACTAGAAAGACACCTTTAATCTAGGGGATCGGAGGGATATATCATATGGGCCATTTTATTTTTTGCCCTGCCTGAACTCAGCATGTCATGAACTCATCATATCAGAACCCAGTTGTGAGTGAAAGTTGCTGACTGCATGGCTCTTCCATTCCCACGTCACAGGGATGACTGATGTGTCCTGGGGGGATGGATGATGGTCCATCAGTGCAAGTGGGAGGAACTGTGGACAAGGCAGTCCAAGATTTCTGAAACTTTAAATTATTTTAAATAAAAATGCTATTTTCAATCTCTGCATAAATTGTGGTTGGTGGTGACTATGTGGTGGAGGTGTCCTCTCCACATGGCACAGTGCTGTTGAGCACCCCTGATCATGCATGTGCAGGGTAGGGACTAAATTCCAGAAGCTCCTGTCAGGGAGTGGCCCACAGGCATCAAGGAATCCCAAGCACAATAAATAAAGTATACTCATGACCCAGTGACTGTGGGGCTGGATGAAACCAGCCAAGTGGTTCAAAGGGCCTTTGCAAACTGGCTACAAGTTCACTTCACTGCAGGCCCAGGATCTGCTGTTCCTGGTAATACAGGAGCAGGAAGTAACCTCCTCTTTTCTAGGGGATTTCACACCAGAGTTGGTTGAAGATAATACCAGTGTGTCTACCACATTTATGCAGTTTCACAGAGAAATTTAACAATATTTATTTGAAATTATATGATACCAAGAAGCTGCTGTATTGAGACATTAAATATCTGAGTGAGGTAGACATGTAAAATTTTCCATTTTTTAAACTTAAGATCATATGCTAAACATGACTATTTTATAATAGCTGCTTAGGATTCCTATGAAGGTTTATCCTTTGAGTGTTCAGATGGGATAATAACCAGGTTAGGCTGATCACTTGGCACACTGAGTTTCATTGAAATATTTTCTTAGCTTCCATTCAATATATTTTTGTATTGACTTCCACCCTCACATTATTCCAGTCTCCAAGATAAATGAGCAATTCCAGGCTTCCTAGTTGTTCATGTGATGGGGTTTCAAGGAGATATGAGAGACCACATTGTTCTTTAAAAATCGCCAACCATACACTGGTCTCCAGCCAATACCAATTTTTTAAATATAATCCTGATTAACAAATTAGGAATGTCAGTGCCTTCTGCTGTCTGGGATGATTTTACAGGAGATGGAGGAATGGATGCTGACAGGAGGATCCATTTTATACCATTGTCCTGGTTTCCAGCATCCAGGTTTAGTATTGATGTTGATGCATTAACGAACAATATCAGGTTCAGGGTCTCCATAACAGTCTCTAATGAATTAAAGGTTTGTACTGAGATTACCATAAAGGAGATAAAACAATTGTGAGCCCAAATTTAGAATTCCATTACACAAGTTGAAAGAGAAGCCTCTCTCTCTCTCTCTCTCTCTCTCTCTCTCTCTCTCTCTCTCTCTCTCTCTCTCTATATATATATATATATATATATATATATATATATATATTTCCCAAATTGTAAGTCTGAGGGAAGAATGAGTGTGATATACATTAAGAAGTTTATTGAGGCCCTGGCTGGTAGCACAGTGGTTAAGGCGCCGGCCTGCGAACCCAAAGGTCGCAGGTTCGATTCCCCAGCCAGGGCACATAACCAGGTTGCAAACCAGGTCTCCAGTCAGGTCTGTGGCTGGAGGCAGGTGAAATGCAACCATACATGATGTCTCTCTCCCTCTCTGCCTCTCTCCCTTCCCCTCTTTCTAAAAA